>WHYT01015628.1:71419-86968 GCA_009806455.1 Tetrax tetrax | reverse complement strand
GTTCAAGTGCACAGCTGGAAGGTGGAAAGTTTATACAGTTCAGATACATCAAATAAAATCAGAGAATTCACATTAAGGTATCCAACACCACTTACAGAAACTTGACTAATGACGCCCTAGATTTTTTAAGTGATGTTATAAACACTCTTGAATGTCACTGATAAGCCACAAACTAAGGTGTCTTTATGATTTTTTTATTAATAAATACCTTA
Organism: Tetrax tetrax; assembly: GCA_009806455.1. Classification (NCBI taxonomy): domain Eukaryota; kingdom Metazoa; phylum Chordata; class Aves; order Otidiformes; family Otididae; genus Tetrax; species Tetrax tetrax. Next base: position 86,756 of record WHYT01015628.1, on the reverse strand, counting down.
ACAGCACCAATGATACTTGACGATAATCCTGCAATACTGTGCACAGAGGCTGCGGGGGACTGCGAGAGGACATGTCCGTACTTCCATGTACAGTTGTCCTAACAAAGTGATCTCTTCCATACTTAACAGCTTTCATAAAATTCATCAAATCGATACCAAATAAAAGGAAAATGCTCATTTTAATCTCCTGCTCTCTTCTGGTTTTAAGGTGACTCAGCAAGTGTATAGGAGTGCTGCAATTTAACACCAGATCACTGTGGTTTCTTTTGAAGGATCTTCTTTTTGCTTTCATGTGTGAACACGTGTTGAAAACAAGATTTTTGGCCACCTTAAAATTTCCACGTATCTGAAAGTATATTAGCCTTAACATTTTGACAACAAAAACTGGAAAAAAAGTGTACTCCTATACATCAGAGTTCTGTACATTAATAAGCGTTTATACAAGTATAATCCACCAAATATTGGCTTCTACATACAATTCTGAAATATGGTGATTCATTTGCATTACCTAACCTTCAACAATGCTAGTACTAACGTGAACATTTCAGGTTGCTTTAACAGCCACAGAGCATGTTTGTTTTACAAGGTGGGTACAGATTTCTCTCGCTGTATATGCAGTTTACTTAAGAATAAATTAAGTGGTAAAGTGAAGTTTGAACAACATAGTCTGTGGTGTAGTAACATCAGCAACTGCAAGCTCCTGGCCATCCACAAGCCCCAGTTCTGAAACAGAAAGAAAAGTTTAAGTACAGCAAACCCATGTGGTGTCTTTTTAAGATTTTTTTTTAAAGTTATGAATGCCACTGCCACAAATCATAAATAAAATAAAGCTGCAAACAGCTCACTAGCTAAACTAAAATTCATCTAATTAATCCAGGAAACTAACACACCTTATCAAGAAATGTATAAAACACTACTGAAGTATGTTTAATTTACATCAGTTATCAGTTTGCTTTTTTGCAATGTTTTTTCTCCACATCTGCCCGCACTTCCCATTTAAGCAATTCAAAGCTCATCCCTGAGCAACCTAGAAAGGTATGTTGCATGTAAAAGGATAATAAAGCACATTCTACTGCACAATGCAAAATAAAGCTAAACATGCCACACAGGAGGATGAAAATGATTGACTTTGTTCAATCCTGAAAATCTAGTATTTTGAAAATCTACATGTGACAACTGCATGATACCTTTTAGTGTCTTGGAAAGATTTGGCCTTGTTCGTTCCTCAATAGAAGCTACTGTCTGCAAAAAGAAAAAAAAAAAGCAAAAAAAAACCAAAACTCAAACATTTCATTTCAAATTAAAGCAAGTAAAGTTAAATAAATTAAGATTACTAAAGACCATTACATCTGTTCGGATTACCTGTAAATAAAGTGTTTTATTTCCCCCATACATAGTTGCTGTGATTGCAGGAGATTTCATTTGCCTATACATAAAACATTAAAAAAAAAAAAACCAACAGACAATCAGGTTAAAATACAGTTAGAAATTACCTTTTTGAAACATTAAACTACCAGAAGTAAGTTAGAATAGCTACACACTTACAATGAGGCATTATTTGTCAAGTAATCCAAGATCTCCTGCAATTTAGCTGATGGGGAAATCTCTATGTTTTGGGGAAGTTGGCTGCAGGCTGGACAGTTCTCCTACAACAAAGCAGCATAAGAATGCACGTTATGTTTAATACAGTTTTAAAAACACTGCTAATAAGGTCTCAAAACTATTTGCATTTTGATTTTTTTTTTTAACTTCTAGCTCTAGAAATATTAACACTGTTGCAAATATTAACGACAAAATCAAATTCCTTGTGAAGTCTGCCACTGTTCGACTGGCTCCCAGCAGCGGCGAAGTATTTATTAACTAGAAATTTCATCTGGCACAAAATTTAATACTACAAAATTTCAAATCAATTGTTGTCATAACCTCTTTTTGAGAAGATTTGCTCATGAGTCTTCTTAAGATTCGCATCTTATTTTGTAAACCACATTTCCTGAATTACAGGGACAATCTTCAGGATTCACTTTCAAAAAAGGCAAGTGCAGGTAGCCTCTGCAGGTAGCATAGCAGAAACTGTTGAGATACCAATGTTGCACCAGCAGACACCACAGAAATAGCTCTCTGAAGAACCTCCCGATATCAGAAGCTACTTTTCCAAATATTAAGAAACTTTGGCTAAACAGGCAAAAAATAAATACGCCATTACATATACTATGCAATATTTTTTTGTAAACTGATGGGTAGAAGGAAGGGTTTCATTACCAGAACATCAAATAAAACATCTGTTGATCTGGAGGTAAATAGTCCAGATATCTACATGGACAGATCACCACTGTCATCACTATTAGACCCCAAAAGCACATAACTTTAGGAAAAAAAAATATAAAAATTCCTACATGCTGAAAACAATACTCTGGAGAAGTAGCAGACTAGCAACATTGTAGTTTCTGTTTTTAAAACTTCAAAATTATTATTCAGTGCTAGGGGCCAAGAGAGTCAATACTGGGTTCAGAAATACACACAAACTGCGTAAGGTTCAATAAAAGTTGAGGGAATAACCCTGCAGCCTTTAAAGCCTTTAAGGACACTAACCTTTCTTTCAGCTTCAAATGTGTATGTGTACAATCCATCTGCATCATTAAACACCAAGTAGTTGTTAAGAGGAATGTATGCACTATAATGACAAATATGTTAGGGTTATTACATATCACCACACTACAAATCATGTATGTTATTAAGAAGAAGTTAAATACCTCGTAGCTATTTTAAAAACTTCAGTGGCGCAAACAGCTGGAACGAGAAAAAACACAATTTCTTTACTTTCTCTATCTCAGAACATGCAGACATTAGTGCACAAAGTTGTACCAAAGTAGTGCCAAAAAAAAAAAAAAATCAAGTATAACAATTTGTAAAGAGAAAAATAAACATCTGAAGGCTGCTGGTAGTTCTATGCATTAACACCACAGATTCGGCACTAATCTGGGATTGTGTTAAACTGTTATACCATGTTTTCCAACTGTTTTTTTCCCCAGTTTTAAATGCTTTTGCTCACTCCAGCATTCATATACGAGCTTAAAATTTGTACAGTCACATGCAGTTTCTCTATGGAAAACAGAAACAAGACTGTAAGAATAAATTGGACCCATTTTAAAATTACTATTTGAGTTCTCTATTCCAAACTGTTGCCTTACAAAACACCAAAGTCTATCAAGCAGAAGTGAAATGAGTTATTTTAGCGTACCTGCAATTACTGCATTTGTAGAAGCTACTGCTGGAATAATTCGTTTAACCACCCCTGTAAAAACAAAACATACAGATTTATCTCTTCCAATAAACCATACTGACAGATGACTTTCAGCCAGAAAAATGACGGAAGTGTGTACCCAAAGGTACTTTAAACTTTCCAGGGATTTCTTTAACAACAAGGTATAATGGCATGCTTCTCAATTACTTCGGCATTTTTTTACTTTAGGAATCAATCAATCATATTGATAAAAATTATCACACAGAGAAAAAATTCTAAAAACAAGTATTCCATATTTAGCATAGAAAATTATTTTAAAACTCAGTACTATTCCCATTTAACTGAAGAAATGCAGACAGGAAACATATTTGGGTTTAGTAGTCCTTCTGCAACACCAGGCTTGCCAAACTGTATTAACATCTTCAGCCAACTCTTCTCACTGAGCCCGTGCAGTCAAACAGCAGAGTACACACACGAGATTTCCTACGCACAGAAGTTTGTAATTGGGAACGAGGACATTCCCAATGCTGTGTGGCATTTCAAGCCCAGCATTTCAAATGCATTCTCAGTACTACAAGTCAACAAATAGGCAGAAATTACAACAAATTCTGGAGATTCTGTATGATAGTCTCCACTACTTTACTATTTGGTTAGTGTGTAAATCACCGATTAAATGAGCGGCAGCATTCTGCACTTGCACGTGAACAGAGGCATACACAGCAGTAAAGAACAGATGCTGTAGCCTCAACTAGCCCAAGCTGGCATAAAGTGCTACTGTTGCTAAAAGAGGCAACCGCGTTCTTTTGTTCCTACTCTTTGACCCAGCAAAAGTGGTCACAGTGTAACGTACGCTGTGGAGCTGCTCCAGGTTAAAAATAAAATGGCAAAAATGTTCAGTTCCTCTAATTCATCACAAACACTTAAACATTTGAGTAATCATAAAAATATTTGTGCTGGCACAGGAAACAAGCTGCTGGTTTCTGTTTTAAGATGTTACGGGAGAAAAAAAGCTATTTTTTTTCTCAGCAGAGCTGCCAGTTTAGTCACAACAAATACAAAGAATGCCAATCCAGCCTAATTGCAAATGTCACCAACTTAGTGAAATGCCATGCCCTTACCTTGGGTGAGTCTGTATGTAACACCTTTAATGTTAAATTGTGATGCTCTCTCTAAAGACTTCTGGTAAATCCATTGTATATGTTCAGGGTCATCTCCATCCAGTGCAACACCTTCTACAGGAAAGATAAGAATTTACAGAAAAGTTACAGTTACAGTTCTTCAGAAATACAGTGTTCTTTTTGTCTAAAAACAACCCCTCTTTGTTTTAACTTGGGTTAAAACGAATACCCCATTAACCTATTAAAACCCGACACTAAATAATCAAAATATCATTTCTACAAACGTCCTAAGTTCTAACATTCTATATACACATTATCTTAACTTCACATAGCTGTTACAGGTTACATTTTGAGTCAGGAAAGACACTGTGCAGTATTAGAGAGAGAAGCACATGAACGAATACAGAACCAGAGAGCGACTCTGAGAAGAGAAAACCCATCACCAGTTCAGAGGAGGCTTATGATCAATACAACAATGAGCCACGTATAGTCAAAAGGTAGGATTGTTTTATTGAAAGTAGCTGTGCATACCTAACTCAAAACAAATTAGTTAAAAGGAGAAAAGTCAGTTTAGCATGAGTGCAATATACTAATTACCTCCAAAAGGTTGCTCCTTTGGCCACTGCAATATCCTGACATACTCAATACAATGCTCTGGCAGTCTGGGCATAGATGCAATAGTACACATGGGAAAATTGACCTGGTGTGGGCAGGGGAAGAAAACCAGAAGAAAGCAAGTAATATATTATGTACAGTACTAGGAAAAGAAAGAAGCAAATCAGACGAATACCAAAAGAAGGAGATATCACTGGTTGCAATTACCTGCGGTGGATAAAGCTCAAGGGTGCATTCAACACATGCTGTCATACCAGGAATGATCACACGAACATTTCCTTTAAAACCTTCTGTCCCTCCATCTATTAAAGGTATGATGGAACTTGGATCCAGTACACCATCTTCATAATGTAAAAATGACATCTAACGAATAAAGGTGGGGGAAGTTGTTGGTTTTCGTTAGGTTTTAGTTTTGGGGTTTTTTTAACAAGCTGTAGGAAGAAAACAAATCCTAAAAATGTTATTCTTAACAGTACGCCACAAGATTGAATGCTTAATATACACTTTATTTTAAGAATACACAGTGTATAAAACACTACTTATTAGTCAGTGCACTGGACTTCATCTACCAGCTTCACTCTCCACCTCCTCCCTTACCCCCCGATAAATGCTATTATTTCTTTATAGCATACCAGAACAAATGGTTGGTTTGAAGGATTTGAGGTTTTGATTCTTGGTTTATTGGTTTTTTTGTTTTGTTTTGTTTTCTTTCCAATACTGGTAAATACTCAAGATCGTTATTTTATAAACAAATTCACAATGATGAAACTACCTAGTTCAATGACCAGCTTTCTACTGCTTCATAGCAGCAGGGCTCCAAAAGATGACATTTACAAGTTGCAGCATGGTAAGTATCGTTTGGCTAATGGAAAAAAAAAAGTTCACAATGGGACCATCCAGAGGTGCTGTGGAACTTCCCTTCTTACGATTTTCAAAAGCGGAATGCACAAGGCCACAGTGTAATCTAACTTTGAAATTACCCCTGCAGTTCACTGCACAAATGTTGGCTAACACTCCTCAAGAAAAAGGCAGGTAAAAGAGCATGCATTTTATCCTGTTCACAGAAAGAGAAAAGAAAACAGAAATAGATACGGAAAGCTGTGAGTTTCAATAGCTCTCATTTCAGTCTAATGACATATTCTACAGAAATCTGTTCAATTTTAATTATCTATACTCAAGCAACAACCAGGTTTTAAAAAGATTGAAGACTTTACCAGCATGCCATTTATCCATCGTCTTGCAATTATAGAGTCCAGCCCACAAACAATAATATGAAACTCTAGAGGGAACAAAAAATCGTTATTTAAAGTCTATACTAACACATACTTCTTAAGGCAAGCAAAGTATTCTGTCTGTAACAGTCCAGAGGAACTGATTGTAGTTTAACTACCTTCCTCCCCTAGATTACCTATACGACAGATGCATTTAAGTTTGTCTATTTGTTACTCCTACTTCTGGTAATTAGCAATCTAACTACCAGGAAAAGCAGCGAGCAGCAACAACTGCAATGTTCCCCTAAAGCACCAGTGGGCGTTTGGCAGGCAAACAAATACCACTTACGTCGATAGAAGCTTTCATCCATGTCTTGAATCTTTTTAAAATATCTGAATGTAAGCCCAGTAAAGGAACACATTTGTAAAGTAGTTAAGTTTACCGATTTCTATTTGTTAACCTAAAGCCAAAACATTATCTAAATTATTACCATGATTCTATATGACACTTTAAAAAAAACCTAAGTGACTGAAAGATTCAAAATCCCCATAGCTGAAGCTGTAGCATCTGACCAAACAAAGGACATAACGTAATAGTCACAGGCAGGAGAAAGATCAGGTGGCACACTCTTTATGAAGCTCAAAACACGTACTCTCACAAAGTCCTATGTCCGTAAGTGCTCGTACTAGCGTCTCCTACCAGTACGTGCTCAAAGCTCTCCGGTGAATAAACCTGCAGTTCTGATATCTCAGTGCAAACTAGAATATTGCATTTGACTAAAAAGACTCAGTGGAAACATAGTTTCTTAACGCTTAGCCTCTTCCCCTATGCATATTTCCACTATGCTCATGTCACTGAGAAAGAATTCTCAATCACCAGCTGAATCAATCTGGTCTTTATTAGAGGATGGCAGCGAAATACTTTAGATAGTCTTACCACCTACAGAGTTTTCTAGGTTTTTTGAAGCCTTTGGGACTACTGCTTCTCTATAAAAGGATACGCTACGACAGCACAATTGGGAATGCGGCTGTTCAGGAATTCTGCTGCAACTTCTGCTTTTGGTCGCCCAACATCTTTCGGTCTGGGAAAAAAGCCAAGCAATTTCAAATGCATGTTTTTAGTAGATTCAATCTTTCCAGACTCCATGCATTGCAATACTGAATTAATTGTTACTGTAGGACAATTTATTGATATGGATAATATTAAGGCATCCCTTTAAAGTATGAGATACGAGAGCCCCAGAGTTACCTAAACATGTCCAAGTAACTACAGTTATTAGTACCAAAAAAAAAAAAAAATCCAACAATTTTTCATTTTACTTGGAAGAAAACAGTACTAGAAAAATGGGTATCTCAATCTGTGTGCATTATTCTTTGCTGTCACCTTTTCCATGAGTCATTAGCTGTATTTGAATGGGAAGGAATTTATGTTCATTTTCTTCACACTCAAACTATGACACCACAGATCTCAAAACAAGAAGGAATCACCCACAGCATTTAGTTAATTAGGAGTACTGTTGTGATATCAAAGTTCAGTAACCTTTAATGACATCTCGTTCAACCAAAATAAGTATCATGTTGACATATTTTGTTTAGATATATTTAAAAAAACTAAAGTTGAATTCTGAAAATACCACTTACCGAAATAGAAACTGTCGGTTGAGATTAGAAACATCTATAGTATCCATGTCAATAACATGGATCTGTCTAAAGCCAGACAGCGCCTGTGAAAAGAGACAGCCAGCTTCATTTAACAGGAAATGAAATGCTTACGGTGCTCAGAATTAATTCCATATGCCAAAAAAGCAACCTTTGGAGGAACAAACATACTTGTTCTTCATTCCCTGTGCAGACAGGTATATGGTTTTTCTTTGTTAAAAGAACATTCTTTGCAAATGCTGCTATTTAGACAGATGGAATAAGTAACATTTCAACAAAGACAATGTTCTACCAAATGTAACACTGCTGTAGTCAGCAGGAGGCTAATTTGTAAGGGAATTTGTGGTATTCCCTAACAACTGCAGTAAATCAAAAGTGCCCGTTCGGGAAAAAAAGGCAGACTTTGAAGAAATACCATAAACAGTTCCTTGCTTGGCAGGAAAACAAAATTTAATTATTTTAAAAATTTAGGTTTTTTATCATTCAGCATTTTCACAGGTGGCATAAATGAGTCTGGCATATCTACCCTCAAACCACAGTTCAAAATAAGTCATCATTCCTCACTGCATTCAATGCGGGAACAGAATGCAAACACAAGTCACCTCGCCATCTAAAACCACGTTGAACCTCTGACAGAAGTTCTGCCTGACATCTGTTTGCATGCAGACCATCACTAGACTTGGCAAATAATTTTGAAGTAAAATTGTATTAAAACTGCATTGTGGGTATGATCTGATAAAGTAATAACATGTTACGCACAAAGAAACAACGTGAAAGGGAAATAAATGCTGTAAAACACTGGGTTTAGAGAAAGGAAATGTGATGTTCCAAAGTGACTCAAAAAAAAAAAGAAAATTAGTCCCATTCCCTACGTTTTTTTTTCTTAAGACTCAATCTTGTTACATATAAAGACTTTCAAACTTTTCATTTTACAATTTCTCAATAAACAGAGCCATCCCATGCATAGTAAGTACTGAAAATGCTACATTGGGAAACAGAATAAACAAATGAACAACAGGACTAAAGTTTTTCAGAACTTAATTCAGAATTAATTTATTTAATTCAGAAATTAATTTATGTAAAAAAAGCAACAAGAATTTCTGTACGTCATATTGGATACCCTTGGTGCTGAACAATAATTTTATTTCATTGATAAATGTTCAGCTTTTGTTCAATATCATCAAACCAGGCTGGCACAGCCTGCTAAAGAGAGGAGTGAGCCTGGGACACCGCAAACACACAGATTGGAGTTTTTATTGAATTTATATTAATTGTCCCAAAGACATAAATACATACGAACAGAATCTAGATTTACATATGAGCTTATCTTTCTGAAAATGACAAAAAAAAAAAAAATCATGATAACTTAAAACCTTTTTGAAGAGGTGGGAACTGAGTGCCCAGGGTAGACTTATGAAGCAAGTCCTTTATTTATTCCTTGTGTGGAGCAAATTCTCCCTCTCAAGGGGCTGTTATGTTCCAGAAAACCCATAAAACAGTAACAGAGGTTAAATGCACCAGCACTAAAATCCCAAAGAAAGAAAACTGCCTTGGAGCTGTCATAGTTTTTTCAATTAAAATCCTACATACAATCAAAACCACCAAATTACCAAAGCAGAAAAGATAATTTTAAGAAGCAAAGGGTGAAAACTGAGTAATTACCAGGTTTTTCAGGAGTTCGCATCCTAATCCTCCTGCTCCAATCACTAGTACTTTACATGTGCTTAACAAAAACTCAAGAGCCTGCAGAAAATATAAAATAAAAAATTAATACACCAAATAGGAAAAATTATAATCTGTCCTTTGCTTCGTAACCCTTATAAATGCATTACTGTAAATTGTCGGTGACTCATAAATTTCAGATAAAACAACTTAATTTTTTCTTTTTGTTGATCTAAGTTTGTGCTTGCAGGAATAATTACATACAGGACTTTAATCAGCTGTTGAGTTCATGCAGTTCCTATATCCCAGTTTATAGAAAAGCAAGACCTTTGTTGATACCAGTATTCTCTTTATATTAATTTTGACCACAAAAAAAGCAAGGTCCCCCTTTATTATCATTCAATTTAAGGAGACAGTATGTTCTTCCTCCAAATATTTTACTGATATATAATACAAAATAAATCTAAACAGACAGAAAAACATTGCTGGCCAAGCAGAACGGAAATTTTTAACTGATAACTGCTTTCTGTGAACTCTCCTACTACACCCCAGCTTCAAACTAGTAAATAATGCAATAGTGCATTTAAAAGATAATAGTAAAATACATTCAACTGTAAGCTCTGAAACAAAATGTACCAAAAAAAGAAAGCAGAAGAAATAATTAAAACAGTCTAAATTTTGCTTTTTCCCAATAAACATCTTTCCCAATATTAACCTTAATTCCTTCTTTAAGTACAAGAAATTCCTTACTGTATCTAATCACTTCAAAATGGAGAGACAGATGCTGCTACTTTTCATGTGGAACTCAAAGGCAGAGCATAATTCAAATGTGCTATATATTCATATATACGATGACAGCAAGCCTGTAGTTGACACTGTACAATTTAGAAACATAAGCTTATAAAAAAAAAATCATATGTTCTTCTAGAATCATAATGTTCAATTGATTAAAATACAAGCTTTCCATGCACTTTTAGTATTCATACACTGCTGGTGGTCAATTAATGCAACTGTTTACATTCGTTTGCAACACATGCTACAAAATTTTTTAGTTAAAGTAAGTGTTTCTCACTTGAGTGCCTGGCTCGAAATCAGGATGTGTGAATGGTCCAGATCGCTCGAGGAACTTCTTTACATGGTTCCAGCGACCTTCCCAGTCTCCAGAGTCCCCACACCCACCATCAACAGCCATTCTGCACAGAACACAGTAAATTCAGCTGCAAAATCATAGAGAAAAAGCCACACCTCTAAAATATTTTTTTCTTTATAGATCTTAAACCTAAATTATTCATACAAATGCATCTGCATATCCTTTATGCACATAAGTTATGTGCGTGAAAACTTGCATGAGTGGGTTTTATTTGTAGAACTAGAAAGCAATAACACAAATACGCGCAGAAGGGAAAAAAACTCAGGTATTTCAAGAAATCCCACTGATTTAGCTGTTACTAGTAAAAGTTGACCTGAAGTGAAAAAAGGGGATAGTCTTTTTGCTTTTGTTTTCCTTGTATTTAAAGAGGATACAGAAAAAGAGGTTGTCCTTTTAGATCTTGAGGGCGATGTTTTTTTCAGAATCAAGTCTTGAATCCTTTTTTGAGGATTCATAAAGTTCATAAATCATACTTAGAATTATCAGTATGTACTTGCAATTTCGAGGCACCAAATAAACAGCAGCAATATGTGCCAACATTTGTCTCCTCTGAATCTTCATAGTAGTTTATTTAAGCAAGTGTAAAAAAAAAAAATACAAATCTTGAACGCTCTTCAATCTCAATTAGTACCATGTAATTTAGAAGACCCTCATTTTCAGGCATCTCCTGAGCCTGTCAGCAGTAGCAATCTGACTCGAAAAAAAATGAACGTTTGCAGTTATCCTCTTTTAAATCTCCAATACAGAATTCTACATCAAATACTCCATTATCCTCTTTCTGCTTCTGCAGGTCACTTTTAGTAGTACACAACTATAAATTTAAATAACTTTTAAGAGACTTAATGGAATAGTTCAAAATCAGCTCTCTTAAGTAATTCTCTAATTGAGTTCATGCAGTTCATGCAGATCATCACCTACAGAGAAGGAGCCCTTCCTTAATAAGGCACACTTCCCTTTTTAGACAGGAGCTCCACTCAATACATGATTTCTACGTTAATAGAAAACTCAGCTCGTTATAAAAAGAGCTTTGCCAATCCTGAGTATGAGAGGTTGTGTCATTGCTGATAAGGAGCATTAACTGCTTCCTCCTATGAAGCCTCCATCGATAACTTGGGTAATGTTTAGACTTTGTTATTACTTCCTGCTGACTCATTTCAAAATAAAAGGAAAATGTAGTGAGAACACCTAGCCAAAAAATGCCTTTATCTTCACAAAATTCAGAAGATGGACAACACAGTATATGCATAGTAACTTTAACTTACAAGCAATTAATTTTGCCAAAGATCTTCAGTAACAGGGCAAAACTTCACTACAGTGCAGGAATAAATACACCACACTTGGACAATATTTTGACTGCAGACTGAACTCATTCTTGGTTAACTGTTAACTTTAGGTAAGTTACTGTATTAGCAGTCAAATGAGATCTACAAAATTTATTTGAGTTCATAAGGGTCTTTTGATCTCTGACTTACACTTTTGTGCCTCCCTCAGTTCTCACAATGATGTGAAAACACATATTTCACGTAATGGGAAATAGTGTGAATAAATACAACGCTCCCTCCGCTGAATTGCGGGCTCAGCTGTTGTATACCAGTTTTCAGGATGTGCATTAAGCACTGACTTAAGCAAATAAAATGGGTCAATATGCATCACAGTAATGGCTTCTATGGATTATGTCATAATTTTTAACTCTTCTGAAAACAAGTGCAGAAGCTATGCTTGGTGACATTAAGAACAACTTTTTATCCTTTTATACAGTCCATATAAACAGCCATTAAGAAGCAGTACTCCTTTTCTGTTTCAATGTGTATTTTCCTTTATAAGTAATAAAATCATAAGATGTAGGTTCACTTTTGTGATTATACTACAGTTTGGTTTTTACAGTCTTGGATGTTGTGGAGATCCGAAAAACGTCAATAACTCAACCTGAGAGTTTATGTTTAACTTCAGAGACCGTTTTTTAAAGTGTTTATTTTTCTGCTGTTACAGCATTACCAGGTATCTGTATTATGAGAGTTTAACAAAATTTTTATTTATTTTATCGAATTACTTTAATTTCAAATCTCCTTTAAAAGATCAGAGCACCACAATCCTTAATGTTGCTTTAGGCCCAGACTTTTCCCTGTTACCTTCACATCTCCAAAGCTTCATGCTTTTGAGGGACTTGGCATGCACCCCTCCCCATCCAACATGCCCAAGGATTTTTGTGACCCTCACCCCAACACACACATGCACTGCCTGCGAGTCCACCGCTCTGGCAGGCAGGTCTGCTTTGGGATCTTTGGGAAGAGGGACACAAGCAGATGAAAGGGAACAGTTAGGGGATGGAAGCAGATGAAATTAAAGATTTCTGAGCATTAGTTTTCAAGGCCGTTGAGAGAGATGCGTAGAATTTAGGGGTTTAATAAGCAGCGGCAACTGTTCTGTAGCTTGCGTTTTTTAATTTCAGCCAAAATTTAGTCACCTGCTTCTAGCCTAGAGGCCCTCCCCAGGTCCCTGACCGGCAAGGCAGCTTTTTCCACTCCTGTCACAAAGCTCTCCAGCACACCAGCCTTTACTCATGCCAAGCTCCGAGCCCGCAACTCCCATCCCCACTCCGGGTGAGCCCCTTGGTCCTCTCCCCAGGAGATTCCTCGTCCCCAGTCCTTGCTGTTCAAGTGCCCTTTTCGCGTTTCCCCTTCCTCACGCTGACCCACCTAACACCTTTCCTCCGGCTCCCTCCCTCCCGTCCCACCCGCGCTCCTCTCCGCCCGCCGGGCCCCGTGCCGCTCACGCACGGTCGGCCGCCTCCAGCGCCTCTCCAGCGGGCCCCGCAGCCCTGAGCTAACCCGCAGCCTCCTCCTCCCCGCCCACACCTCTCCTGCGGGGCTGCGGCTCGCCCTGACCTACCAGCCGCCCTTCAGGAAGCGCTGCCTGTCCCTGCCCGGGCCCTGTCCCTGCGGGGAGCCCGCTCGCCCGCAGCCCCGCACTAACCCATCCGCCAGCAGCTCCTCTAGCCTCCTTCTTTTCTTCTCCCTAAAAGAGAGAGAATAAAAGAAGGGTCAGTATCGCGCTACAGAGACCGGGGAGGAGGGAGAGGGGACCCCGGGGCCCACCCGTCCCCGGGAAGCGGGGAAAGGGGCGGCCGAGCACAGACATACAGGGTACTTACGGTTCCTCACCATCCGCCATAGTTCCCTCTGCTTCCCACAATGCCCCGCGGCGCCCCGCTGGGCGGTGCTTGGCCAGAGCGCCGCCACGCTCGCAGGCCCACAGAGCTGGGGACGGGGTAGAGCGCCCGCCAGGCGCCCCGCCAATCTCCATGGCAACAGAGCGGGGACCCCCACACCCCGGACCCCCTCCGGTTCCTCTCCCCCGAGTCCTGAAGCAGAGACCGGGGAGCCGCAGCCGCCTCCCCGCCCGGGCAGGAGCCCCCTGCCAGTGTCGTGCTGGGGCCTGGCGGCCTTCGGGCCTCGCCCCGGCGCGCCAGGCCGCGGGCAGCCGGGGCTCTCCCTACGCCGGCCTCCCTGATGCTTCCCGGGAGCCTCGCACGGCACCCTCGGGGACCAGGCCTGTGGCGATCGCGACGCTTTAGAGCCTACGGGATGAACAGGGACAAAAGGTGGGGGCGAGATCGGCCTCGGCCGGGCGGCTCCTCCACCCGAGCTGCGTTTTCAAACGTTTTTTTTTGGACTGACCGGCGCTCTCTGTGCTGGGGGTGGCCCGTGAGCACACGTAAACCAGCTTCTGCACGCAGGAGCCTTCACTCTCCGACAGTAACACGCAGAATGGTGCCCAAGCGCAGGGTGGGAAGCGGAGCAGGGCTGCACTTCAGGCTTGTGAACTTCAGGGATCCAAATCCTCAGGTCGAGCTGTGAGAAGCAGCCGCCAACCTCCAGCGTTGCAGTTACATTGGGTTTATTTCACCTCCGGCCTCCATTTTGCGTAGGCCTTTGTCACCCAACATGGCACAGCCAGCCCGCACTCAGGGTGAAGTGTGAAAGCGCTGGGAAGTGCAAACCGTTCTGATGGGTACGAACCCCAGCTTTTCCCCCCGGAGCTGGAGGGTTTGGGGCGCAATCGCCCCGCTAGCAGGTCCTCCCCTGCCATGGCTCGACACCCCCAGTGCCTCCTTGGCTGGGGCAGCCGCTGCGTGGCCCTGCGCCGTCAGACCCCGTGTCACACGCGGGACGCCAGCGGGATTTCGCTGTGCGGGATTCGCAACCCGCGCGTCACCACCCTTTTGCCGAAGGAACAACGAAGCGCACTGACGGCGGCAGCGCGACGCCCCCGTCAGCTGCTGTCCCCGGGGGTGTGACGGGCTGGCACACGCCCGTCGCTTTTGCTGTCGCTCGCTTCTTCACCGCTCGCTCCCCGCGCCCAGAAGCGGCCGGGAGCCGTGTGGCGGGGCCGGGAGCCGCCCCGGGGCGGTGCCGCGGAGCTCTCGGGGCCTGCGCGGCGGCGGGGCGGCAGCCATGGAGGTGCAGGTAGCGCCGTTGCGAGCCTGGGACGACTTTTTCCCCGGCTCGGATCGTTTCGCCCGGCCCGATTTCAAGGACATCTCGAAATGGAACAACCGGGTGGTCAGCAACCTGCTCTACTACCAGACCAACTACCTGATGGTGGCCGCCGCCGTCGTCTCCATCGTGGGGTCAGTGCGCGGGCCTCCGCTCTCCCTGCGGCGACCGGAGGCCGAGGAGGG
>WHYT01015628.1:11557-71399 GCA_009806455.1 Tetrax tetrax | reverse complement strand
GGGGGCTGCGGGGGGCGGGGGGCCCGGGGGTGGCCCCCTTCCTCGGCCCGGTGCCGCGGGGAAGGGTCCGATCCGGCCCGGCCCTGGGGCGCTGCGCTGCCGGGTGGGGTGTCGGGGGTGCAGGGGCAGGGAAGCCGCCTTTCCCTTCCTCTGCCTCTCCTTAAACCTCTGATTTACCCAATGTCGCCTAAAAAAAAAAAAAAATAAGGCCTGGTTCCAGCCTGCCTTGTGGAGGCGGGGCTAGGGTAGGATCTAGGATTTATTTCTTCCCTGGTGGGGGTCTGACAGGTCTGAGGGCTCCCTCTCCTCTCCCGTGTCCAGGGGCTGAGCCCCAGGCCCTTTTGCCCGAGGGAGAGGGCTCCAGGCACCGGGCTTGTCCCTGGGCACCGAGGGCTGGGCAGAAGGCAGCCAGTTTGTGCCAGATGTCACTGAAAAACAGAGCCGTGTCCTGTGCAGCGATCTGTGCTTCCTCGCTGAATCTGTCCAGTGTCACTGCTCAAGCTAAGCTTCTCTTTAAATTAAAAAAAAAAAAAAAAAAATCTGCTCTCTGTTGCTTATAATTCTAAACTTATGTCCAAGGGACAGAGAAAGCCTTTCTTATTTCTGAGCTAGCTCATACTGAAAAAAAAAAAAAAACCTTTACGATAAAATAAGTAAGGTACCCATTCATTTTGTTTTGGGGCAGGATTGAGACCATGAGGGCAAGACCATCTACTGGTATGATGTTCTGTAAGGCCCGGCTTTCTTAAAGAGAATTGTGAAATAACCTTCTAATAATCTTTTGACTCAAAGCTTTTGTGACTTTTCTTCGAGTATTGCTCTAGGGCCTTTGGTCAGAAAGCTCTTAAGCAATGCAGCAGAGGCTGGTGATTAAGCTCTTAATGTGGAAACTGGAATGCTCCACTCTTCACAACAAACAATGCGCAAATGCGAACATTTACATTGGAGAATTGCCTGGCCACTAGGCCAGGGTGGTTTTGGCTGAAGCGTATCTTATCTTGTATGTTGCAGAGGCTTAAAATTCTTCCCCTAAATCCTTTTTGTTTGTTTGTTTATTATTTATTTTGGGTTTGGTTGATCTGCATCTTGTTAGGGCTTCTGAAGCTGTTGACCCAGCATCTAAGTTGGTGAAGATTCTCTGGTTGGAAAACTGAGATGGCAGCATCTTTTACTCAGTCTCCTAAATTCCTTCCTCCTCTTGAACTCCAATGTCTTTTCTTCAGATTAAGGGTGATATAACTCCCACTTATTTCCCACTATTTTGCTGGGGTGGGAGGTGGAGGAGGAAGAGAGCCACAGAAGGTAGATATTACTATCAGAACTGTAATTCTAATATTTTAATGTTGAGTGCTAACTCTCTGAATTGAAAACTTAAGGACGAGAAAGACCTGGAGTGGGATCTTGATCGAATTTTTTTTTTTTAATTGCATGTCTTAGGGCCTTAGAGCCTTCTTCTAACACTGAAGTAAAAGAAGATGGAAGAAGAACTCTTAAAGGAAACGGAATAACACTTCAATAGAAAAAAACCTGTCCATTTCTTTTATTGGAAAGATTTTTCACTTGGCCAGACTGTGACTTCGGGGAAAGGGAAAGTTCCCCCGATAAATTTAAATTGATGACTAAGCTGTTGTCTTGGACTCCGTTCTGTAATAGGCAAGAATCCCAGAGTGATAAATAATGAATCATGTTCTTTTAGGACCTTCAGGGCTGTATACAGGCCTAAGAGCAGGATCATTGAAACTGCTAATGTCATGGTCTTCCTGTTATCAAAACTAAACTTAGCCCGTGACCAACTCTACCTGCTCCTAAACCATCTAATTATATAGACAGACTTGTAATGCAGAGGTGGTATTTTCAGCTATTGTAGTATCTGGTAGCTGTGGTGGTGTGCCGGGCTGACATGGAAATTGTAGCCTAGAGCTTTCTTGATGCTAGAAGTACAATGCTTATGGCAGCAGCTTCAATTTGTTGCCTCTCATACAGCAAAATTGACCTCTCCAGCCTTTTACCATCGCTTTAGAAAGTATGGAATGACCTTACTGTGAGTGTAGTGGAATTGTAATGGTCTCTACTGCATCATTTCCCTGCCTCTCTCTCTCCTTTTTTCCTTCTCTGATAGCTACTGCTATGTATGTTCTGTGCTTTGCAACGATGTAAATTTTACTTTCAGCTTGCAGGACTAGGTAGAAAGTAATAAATCAGTGAGCAAGAAACTGAAACTAATTAATGCCACTCTACTAGGCTGGTGGTAGCAGCCTCGTGTCTTCCACCCTCCCCACAAATTCCTTTAAGAATGAAACTGGACTAGTGTATTTTTCTTTTCCTTTTTTCTTTTCTTTTTTCCCCTCCAACTGTGTTGCAGTAGACTGCTGATAAAAACAAAGATCTAAATCAAATTGTGCCCTTTCTCCCAGTTGTGTAAGAACTAGACTGCCTGTTCTTACCCCGAGCCAGGGTCCTGCCATTGTGAGCACTATACAGATATTTATTAAAATTAGTGCCTCCCACAACAGCTTGCAACTCCCTCTCAAACAATCTGGTTAATAAGTGGAATTTGTTTGTGCTTTCATCTATTCCAACAAGGCTTCTCTGTCTTGCAGTTCAAACCTAACTGCTTAAACTGATGTAATTTCTTCTAGGTTTTTGTTGCCATGTACTTGCGAAAAATTAGTTTCCAAATCTGACAGGACTAAAAGGTGTACTGGATTTCAGAGTGTGAAGTTGTACATGCTACCTCTAGTTGCAGCTATATAACCTCATTGAAGCTAGAAGTGTGGGGAGAGAGAAGGCAGAACCTTAATGTTAATACAAGTGCGGAAGGAAGAATTTTAGTGCTCTCACTTGCTCACTGCTTGGAATACAGTGGAGGAAAAGCTCTTCTAAATGGGAGTTTTCATGCTTATTTGATGTCATGGCCTAACTGAGCTGCTGTAAGTAAAAAGATGTTCTCAATGACTGGAAGCTTCCGACTCAGTGCCTTTGCTCAGACTTGCCTGGTCACATGCAAAAGAAACAGATATAACAGCAACTGCTGAATAATCACCCTGAGACAGTCATCTAAAATTGAGATGGTTTAAGGATGGAGCTAGCTTGCTTTTGCTTTTTATGTGGCCTGTCCTATTTCTGGGCTCATGCTGCCGAAGCCTTCTTGCCTTACACAAAGGATACGTCTTGCCTAGCTCTTTTTTCTCTGCGCTACAGCCATGTGTTTTCCAAGTAAGTACTCACCTCTCCTGCCGTAAGTCTGTGCACACATGTGCAGATATGAAGTGACCTGTCAAGAAGATGCAGCACGTTGGTGAAAGCAGAGCATTTTGGGCTTTCCTGCATCTGTATGGGAAATATAACCTGTCCTGTTATACACGTAGGACAGAGTCTAGAAATACAAATCCCAAAAGTATCTCATCTTAATCTGGTTTTGCTGGCCAGAGGAAGCTACTTTGCTATCAGTACTTCTTCCCACACAGCTGCACCACCAGCTGCTGCGTCTCTGCTATCTTGTGGTACTACTTCAACAAATAAAGTGTCCCACCGTGCTACTTGGCACAGAACAACGCCTGCGTCCCTGGAGCCTGAAGCCAGGCAGGATGTTTCTTTTATTTGTTTTCTCCCTCTCTTTACTTTGCATTGAAGCAGATGCTGAAGGAAACTTGGTCTTGGAAGGGCAGCAGGAGTGCAACTGCAGGTTGCCCAGCAGCACTGCTGGAACTGAATCGTAGGTGACAGCTTTTCCTTGCCAGTTTGTCCCAGCTGTACTGGAGGTCACAGCATCCTACCAGGGTTGTACCTTGTCCACCACAGAGAGCAATGCAGAAGATCATCCAGCTTGGCTGCGCTGAGCTTTGGGCTGTTAGCACCTGCAGATGCTGTTTAGTCCTGCCATACTGACTCCTTTCAGGGTCATGAAAATTAATGGTTTTCTTCTCCAACCCTAAAAGAGTTTTTCTTCCCCTAAGTCACCTGAGCAGTGTAAACTCAAGTTACCACACCATTGCCATGCTAATAGTTCCATGCATTACGTTTTTAGGTATTTGAGAGGTGTCCCTGCTAAAGGGAATTATATTTAGAAAGTATCTTGTAACATACTTAATGACTGATCACTTACCTTGTCTCTGCAGCTTTGAAAGACTTCCAGCCTTCTTACCAGAGCATGAATTCAACGTATTGTGTTCTGGTCTCTATATAAATAAGGCCAATATCAATGTTGGTGCTTCAACTATAAGGTGACTTCCAGGGCTTTTATACAGCTCTCTTTTTCCCCACACACTGGTGTTCTAAAATAATGTGTCCGTGTTCTTTCTCTTTTAGTCTGTAGATATTGTGTCATCGAAACCAGTGTGACAACAGATCTGAGTGAAACTGAATAATGGAGGTCTGCCTTCCTGGCAAATACCATTGCTGGAGAAGTTTCTGCGTACAAATTTCTCGGAGAATCTTAGATAGTGCCATGAATTATGCTGTGGGCGAGTCAAGCAATAAAGGGGAGCTTGGCATATGACACCCTTACCCAGTACTGTAATCAACAGTATTGAAGTCTGTGGACATATGGCTGATAATTTGAATACCAGTTTTTAGTAGCAACTGCTGTCCCCATCTGTTTTCATGTGCCTCCGAATGAATTCACTTGATACTTATCTTCGCTGTTTCCTTGTACGCTTTGGAATGCAGCCCACTTCAGAAACTATGTAATTCAAATAACTTTTCCCAGGAAAGTGAGATCTTTTGAATGCTTTTTTTTTTTTTCTTCACGTCCCTTACAGCCAGTCAGTTATACAGAACCTGGGTAATACTAGAAAAAAAGTATTGTGCAGAGAAGTCTTTGGTCTTTTCCTTATAAATATGGAGGGTTTGCTGTTCACCACCAGTTTCTGAAGTTATAATGAGAGTAGAGGGAAGGCAAGATAAAGCTTTGAGAGTATTTACCAGACTTATGGAAAGAGCTCTGCCTAGCCCTTTCTTGCTTCCAGGATTATCTTGGCTGTAGATTTTTGGGAACAAAAACTTGTTTGGTGTGAGTTTGTCCATTTCTGGTCTAAGCTAGCGGCGATGTGGAAGTGACTCTTTCTTTAAGAATCTCACATATGTGGTAGTACGTATATAAGCCAAGCATGAGTGTGGTTCAGTCATGACCCTCCTTCTCCTGCTGCAAAGGAGCACAGATGAAACTGATTTATTTCCAGAGCAATGCTGTTCACTTTTTCCAGCCTGGAAATTTAAGATTGACAATTCAGAGCTAAAAATAATCTGGCTGGCTGCAGGGAGTGACTCAGATGCAATAAGCAAGTCTGCCCTATTACCCCTTCCAAAAAGCCCCGTTGCCTGTTCAGCATGAGTAGCAGAAGCAGGTGGGGAACTACGCTGAATTTTAATCTCTTTCCATCCAGTCATCCTGTCTCCTGTTGGCACAACTGGCCTAAAGAATCAAGAGCCAGTCTCTGCTCTGAAATAATTCTTGGGGGTTCTTCCTTCTCTAGGAAAATGCTCTCTGGCACTGCAGGTAGAGCGTTGGCATTCCACTCCAGCAACAGATTTCTTCTGCCTGTGCCGGATGTGAAGCACAGACCACAAACCATAGCATCCTCTTCAGCAGTGGGGCGGAGTGGTGAGTCATTGTGCCTGTTAGTTTTGGAACAGTAAGACTGCAAAGTCTACAAGAGGAAATCTTGACTGTGTCCGGCTTTATCGGGGCTGCTGTCGTAGTGGTAGCAGCTCAGAGCCTTCCGCTGCTGTGGAGTTAGATCAGTGCACATACAAGCAAGTAAATCAGAATGCACATGGAATCATACAGCTTATTACTAGATAAGTGAAATATAATAGAACCTGGAGTTTGTGTGAGTGCAGAAGCAAGCTAAGCAAAGTCATTGCTGAAGGCTTGACGCTAAACAAGCTCTAAATACTTGGGAAAGTGGTTTGAGAGCAGGTGATGTTCTTGCCCTGGTCCGAAAAAGGGACTTGCTGTTTATAGTCCAAAGCTGATCCACTCGATGGCTTGGTGTGCTTGGTAACTCAGATAACAATAATAGAACACAAACCTCAGAGTGACCCTCCTGCCAGGCCTGGCTCTTCTTCCTGCAAGATCTTTATCCCATATTCCAGTTTCTTCTGAATCTCAGGCATGCTTGCTTGGGACTGGGCTCCCATCTGCTGTGCTGACAGTAGTAAGCTCCTTGTGCAGGTTCATAAAATTATTTTGTTTGGGTGTAAACCAACACGAAGGTTTATTCAGAAAGAAAAAATGGCAAAGTAAATTCCTTTACTCAGTGTTCCCCTACCTTCCCCATTCTGCAAACATATACAAGATAATACAGAAAGCTAGTTCATCTGAAGGTTTAGGCTGAGCCTGGT
The DNA here is from genome assembly GCA_009806455.1 of Tetrax tetrax. Lineage (NCBI taxonomy): Eukaryota > Metazoa > Chordata > Aves > Otidiformes > Otididae > Tetrax > Tetrax tetrax. Next base: position 65,054 of record WHYT01015628.1, on the reverse strand, counting down.
TTTGGTCATGTATGGGGAGAAGATCAATCCTTTGGGCAACTGATTGTTGGCTCCCTGTGCTCCGTTTGCTAACTCTGGGCCTGGTATCAAGTGAAGGTGCTAATTTCACAAGTTGGAGGGGTCCTGGTGGTAAGTGCTTCTATTGATGAGGTGCTGCATAAACTCATGCTGAGCTGTTGCTCAGGAAGTGCACCTAAAGACAAAGGTTATATAAATAAGTGTTGCTTTTTCAGTTGCACTTGTTGCTGTATTTATCTTCTGCCTGAAAATCAGAGGCTGATAAAGGTCTTGACAGCAACAACTGACTTCTTAATGCCTTATCTCCCTAGTAACAAGTTACCAGAGAGCTAGACATTTGACATATGGACACAAGTCATGAAGGCCCTGAAATGGGACACTTTCTTCTTTCCTCTTCTCTCCAGATTTCTGAGTCCCCTCAATATGCTGATTGGTGGTACTGTGGTGGTGCTGGTGTTCCTGGGGTTTGTGTGGGTATCGCACAACAAGGATATACTCCGCAGGCTGAAGAAGCAGTACCCAACCACATTTGTAGTGGTCATCATGCTGTCTAGCTACTTCTTGATCTCCTACCTGGGAGATGTCATGGTGTTCATGTTTGGGATCACGCTGCCTCTCCTCTGTAAGTATTTTTCCTCTCTTCTGGGGGGCTAGAGCTGTGTGACTTGAGCTTTCTCAAATAAGTCTGTAGAGTCTAAATTGGCTGTCGCCTTTACTATTCTCTGTTTAAATGATCCCAAAACAAAACTGGGGGGAAGGGGACAGACAAAACTGCACAAGCCATCTTTACTATTATTAAGTAAGTACCTGTGGTTACTTAAGTGGTCATTGAGACTTCATCTTCCAGTGATGTCATGGCATTGGAGTGTGTCTTAAGATGAACGCTGCAAGAACCATGCATTCCTTGGGCATTAACAACTAATGAGTGTGTTTCTGTCATGCAGTGATGTTTGTCCATGCTTCTCTGAGGCTCCGGAACATAAAGAACAAGCTGGAGAACAAGATGGAAGGAATAGGCTTAAAGAAGACCCCAATGGGCATCATACTGGATGCTCTAGAACAGCAAGAGGAAAGTATCAACAAACTGGCTGACTACATATCTAAAGTGAAGGAGTAAGCAGCTGCAACGTGGTATTTTTACCTGTTGTAGGAGTGTAGTTACCATTTACTATTGTTCAAGCTTGCTTTCAGTTTGTGTATAAAACAGGAAATGCACGTGGTACAGATGAATAGTTGCAGGATACAGGTATTCCAAGGTCTTCAGGGCTCCTCTAAGAACATAAGAGCAGCAACTTTTTTCTATTGTATAGCAAAACGTTCTGGTGTTTACACAAATACTAACTTAAATGTGTTTGCTTTTCTCTTCTTCTGGTGGTAGAGGAGGAAGAGATGGAAACCTATGGAATGCAGTCTCAAACTGTCTTGTAGCACATTTGTCTATTAAAGTAACACCCCTTTTGTCTCAGTTCTACAGGATGGCAGTTTAGCCAGCTGTATAGTACCTTCAGGCTGAAAATGTTTGAGGTGAGCTGGAATTTATCAAAAGCAGATATCTCTTGCATCCTCCAAATCTCTCACTTGAGTGGTCTGGCTTGAGACCATGTTGCTAGCTTACCTGGCAAGCGGTGAAACTGTGCAATACTTGTAACAAATATGGGTTCCTGTCCTCACCTCACATTCCTCCTTTAGCAGCTGGGAAACAGTCTAAATAGATCTAAGCATGAAGAATGTATGTGGCACTGTGCCTGTCAGTTCCAGTAAAATGCACCTTTGTTCTCTCCAAAATCTTGATCTAGAGAAACTGCTCCTTTCTGCAGGAGAGCCAGACTGCCTTGCATACCGGCAAAACTATGGCCAAGCACGGGAGGAAAAAAAGTTTTCAGATAGGTTGGATGAGCTAGGTTTCTACCCTACTGATGTTTTTAAATACTGCTGCTTTAGGACTTAGTTGTTCTGCTTTAGTCTGTATAGGCTGTTAGGTAGATGGAGGTGTATGTGTGGTCTCTAGAGTGGGTCATCTTTTTCTTTGTTCTTAACCAGAATGCAAAGATATAAGTAAAACATGCATCTCTACTTCTGACGCTCTTCAAAGGAATAAACTGGATTTCAGGTTTACAAGTAAAAGCAATAATGTCAACACACAGTTTCAGAAAACCCATTCCAAATTCATGAAGATATTTGCCTGTAACAACTCCTGAAAGTGGTGTGTGGGATTCTTTTATATATATTTTAACTTAACTGCCAGCTCTGAGGAATTACCTTGATAACAGGAGCTTACCAGAAATAGAGAGGGGAAAAAAGTTGTCCAGGTGACACTCCATTTCAAATACTCTTGTATTTCTCCTTTCTAACAGAGTAATTTAACAAAAAAAGCAAGGATCCTTAAAGTTGAAGCTTTTATGTAACTTACCATGTTGTTTTCATAGTGAACTGTGTAGAAATCTGAACATGTCATTCCATTTAAGTGTTAAAGTGATCAGTATTTATTGAAAATGTCTGTAGATTCCAGCTGAAGAGTCAATGGCCTGTTCCTCACTTGTAGCGCATGGTCTTTGTTTTTTTTGAAAACTGTTTCCACACTTAAAGAACATAGTAGCCTATGACTTCATCATTACTGTAGAATTTTAAAAACTGCACAGTTATGAAGAAAAATAAATTCTAATGGTGATTACTGAGTGCATTTATTTCAGGTTGGGAAAAGTGGTTGTAAACTTGGGCTTATTTCTGTTTCTGTGGTTGCTGACTGCCTAGAGTCGTGGTGGGAGATCTGTCACCCTGCAGCTCGTGCCACATGCGTGTGATGAGCAGCTGCCTTTAAATGCTCTGTATTAATTTTGTTGAGGCATGGGAGACCTCTGAGCTGCAGGAATGGTATCACCTTCCTCTTGCACCCTTACAAAGGCTTCTCAAACATTTATTCATGCTGTTTCATACTGTTATATAACTCTACTTTACTTAACTGGGATTTTACATTTCTTTTAATTACCTGAGAGGGATTTCTGCTTCTAGGATTACTGGAGAGCTGTGCCTTGAGCAGTGTGAGGAAGCCAGCTCTGCTGCTGTCAAACTGATGGTGCAGTCTCTGTGTCTGGCTGCCTCCCTCCTCCTGTGATCGCTCAAGAGGCTGCTCAGTGGGAGAACGTGGATCAGAGCAGGGCTTCGCAGGTCCTGCTGTACGTACCCCGGTAATACGTGTCAGGGGCTGCAGCACTGCTGCTTTAGCTGCTTCTGGGTGTAGCAGTAACTTGCACTTGGCAGCTTGTGTTGGAGATTGTGAAGCACCATAATATATTTTCCTTTGTACTTCCCTGTCCCAACCACTGAAGTCTTAGCTGTGCTAGCCTGACCTTGAAGCCAGTATGGAGAGCAGCATCCTCTGATCACTTTCTGAGGGAGAGGCTGTTTGCACTTGTCACTTGCTGCGGTGCTCCATGTAAGGGCTTGGTTAAAAGTACCAAGTTCCTTCCCTTTTCTACTTCACATCCTTTACAAAAAGAGGGCTGTATGAAACTGGTGCAATGAAAACATTACTTCCTTTTTTATGTCTCTGTCATGCAGAAACGGTCTCCCCTTCCCCTTACAGGATACTTAAAAACTACTTGCTCTGTTTTGGAAAATCTGAGGTATTGCCCGAGTCTGCAGCTTTACAGTTACGGGCAGAAGCAGAGCTGAGAAGGAGCTTTACAAGTTTGGAACACAGAGCTTTGAAAGAGACCAGATAAATACAAAAAGGACAAGGATGAATGAAAACTTGAACCAATGACAGTGCAGGCTACCTTGGATTCAAAGAGATCCTGGACATTGCTGACACTACAGGACTATTATCATAAATGTGGGAAGGGAGGACTAGAATTCAGCTGCCAGGGGAGGTTGCTAAGAGTTACAGGCAGGAGCAAGATGAGACTTACCTGAAAAAAATCCTGCCAGGAGCTGCAAGGCTGTGCCTTTTCAGCAAATGTATCAGCCACAGATAGGCAGGGGAGCTGCTTGCCAGCAAAGGGAAAGGCTTTGTTTTTCCCTATGCCTTACAGCTTTAAATGGCTTAAAGAAAAAAAAGCAAAAAACCAACAAACCCAACCACACACCAACCACAAAAACACTAAAATCCAAAACACCAAAACCAACTGGTCTCTTGTGGATATCTTCTATAAGAGTGACTTACCTGTAGCTGCTTTACAAAAAAGGCTTGCAGGAAAAAAAGTCTAATGCAATTGAAAAAAGAGGAGGAGAAAAAAAATAAAATCATAGAACTATTAAGGAAAATCTAAGTTTGTATATGCAGGTTTAACGCCATCGGATCCAGCCCTGCCAGGGGGAGACATGCTATTCACACCTCATACAAGGAGGAATGATGAGTTTTTTTACACCTCTGACAAATAGAGGGCTAAGACTCAGCCTCTTGCCACTTAAAAGCAGTGTGGAGAGAGCCCTGAAATGGCATTTCAGCGCGCTCCAAGGTGGCTGTAATCAAGGATTACATCATGGACAGAGGTGACCTGTGGGGAATGAAGATTACAGCTCTCAAAGCAGAGCATGTCATTGTCTTTTATATGCTGATGGGGTACAACACCAACTAGACTATGTTCTGACATAGAGGTAGCGTGAAACCATCAAGCTGAAGTGTTTGATAAACCAGAGCAGTTGTTCTGCTTTGTGAGTGTCTTGTTAGCCGCGAAGTGCTGCACACATCTGTTGGAGAGAGCTTTATTTCATTTCTGTTTCCTTAGACTAAAAAATGAAGCTGTATACATGGAAATCAAATACATTTCTCATGGATGAGAGAATAATAAAGGAGCATGTGAGTGAAAAGAAAGATTAGATAAAGCACAGCATGTTCCTGCAGAATCCGGCAGCAGCAGGACAACGTGGAAGTCAAATAGTTTGCTGACAAACTAGAAAGACAAGGTTGCCTCTGAGAAAATACTCCCACCGCAAACTGGAGCCTCAAATCCCCTTGGCAGACAGATGGCACCAGGATTGTTTGATACCCGCTGGAAACGCTTAGCACTGACTTTTTCCATGCCAGCTGTTTTCACCACACTTACAAAAGCGTGTATCGCAAGCTTTGTTCCCAAAGAGTTGTATATACCACCTGGGTCCTGCAGAAAACATCTGCTGAAACAGTTGTAAGCAGAACTTGAATAGTCTTTATTCCAAGTTGTTTTCTTTGTGTCAGTCTGGTCTCTCACTCCAGCTGCTTTGGCAATGGCACCTGGACAAGGACAGTAAGTATTAGGAGGAGGAAATTTCTCAGTCTTATTTCCCAAGCCAGTTCATTTTAATACAAACCTTTAGAAACTGTAAAAAGATCAAAAATATAACAGCTGAGAGCTCCAAGGAGCTCTGGTTGGGAATTTCTTTTGTTTTTAATCGCCCACTTGCTGTTTGCAATGCTTAACACTCAGTAAATCAATTTGCAAGCAGTGAGTCCTGCCACGGAATGAACAAACACCCATCTCAGCTCAAGCAGTAAACCCCCATTTTAGAGATGAAGCTGAGGATACTGAGGCAAATAAGGAGTTACAAAGATCACACAAGGCAGGTGAGAACACACTCCTAATGCCCCAAACCCAAGCCATGTGGCCCGATGGCAGAGGACCACAAAAAAACCCCAACAAACCAGAACAAAAAAAAAACCAAAAAGCAAACAAAAAAAAAAAAAACCAAAAAAACCAAAAAAACCCCACCCAAAACACACAAAAACAACTCCAAAACCCCAGCACACGTCCATTGCTTCACCTTTCCATGGGCTGTGATAGCAATTTTTATCTGGCCCATTCAGGATGGACCATGAATTGATCCGTCTGCCCCAAGCCCCGCAGCCCTCATTTATAAAAACCTCCTGAGGATTCTGGGGGGAATCACTGGGGTTCACTATTGCTCCCTGGCACCTGTCAGCACACAGGTTTCTTAATCATCACTCTGCAAAATGGGGGCTGTTCTTGGCAGCTTACTGGTGCCATCATCCTCTGTCTTCCTAAGTGGCAGGGACAGACCAAGCGCCGCCTTGGCAGGTACAGATAAACCGTAACCTTTACATGAGCAAGTCTTGGTAACTTAGACATAGCACTGAAATGCAAAACCTAGACTGAGAGCTAGAAAGGCCAGAAGTGCCCTGAGGAGATGTCCTGGCTGCAGTTGAGTCAGACTGGCCAGTAGAAACCACAGCCCTCAAAGCAAGTTCATGTTAAACCTGGACCAGGGTCACTGCAGGACCTGCCTCTGCCAAAATTTCAGGACACACTACTCTCTCTAGAATTACTCGGGGAATAATTACTTGTATGTAGGTATAAATAAAAACAAAATATGGTCCACTATATAAAAATGTCAATATTAAACAAAATATGAATTGCAAAATACTACTTGACCGTTTTTAATTGCAATGGATTTTGTGTCCCCTTCCTCTAGCCTTAGCAGCAAACAGATGCACCAGCATCACTAGCTACAAATAGCTCAGTCAGCTTTTAGTATTTCTTGAATAATGGTACAATGTAAAGAAATACAACGTTTCGGGGTAGCAAATCTGTCGGCCAGCGTTTTGAGACAACCAGCCCATGAATTTAGTACCCAAGTAAGAGCATCACCAAGAGGCAGTTAGCACAGGGGGGCTTCCCCCTCACTAAAGCTTTTCGTTTCATTCTGGCATCCCCAACTTAAGAAGGACAAGTCCAGAAGAGGCCATGAAGATGATCAGAGGGCTGGAGCACCTCTCCTATGGGGACAGGCTGAGAGAGTTGGGGCTGTTCAGCCTGGAGAAGAGGAGGCTCCGGGGAGACCTTATAGTGGCCTTCCAGTACCTAAAGGGGGCTACAGGAAAGATGGGGAGAAACTTTTGAGCAGGACTGTTACGATAGGACAAGGGGTAATGGTTTTAAACTTTAAAAAGAGGGTAGATTTAGATTAGATATAAGGAAGAAATTTTTTGCACTGAGGGTGGTGGAACTCTGGCCTAGGTTGCCCATAGAGGTGGTGGATGCCCCCTGGAAACATTCCAGGCCAGGTTGGCCGGGGCTTTGAGCAACCTGATCTGGTTGGAGATGTCCCTGCTCCTTGCAAGGGGGTTGGACTGGGTGGGCTTTAAAGGTCCCTTCCAACCCAAATTATTCTATGATTCAACCCAAGGCAGTCCAAGGCCACGACTGTACCACAGACCCTTCTCACTTCCCGTAGCGCTGGCCCAGTGAGTGTGCGGCAGCGCTGAAGGAGCGCGGTCACTCACTGTGGCCAGCCCAGGGGCCTGGGCACCCACCATGGGGGCAGGGAGAGGTAGGGGAATGTGGCCAGCACGTCACTGGAAACCCAGGTCCTGCCTCTGTGCAGTTTCTTAAGTGACCTTGGGAAAGTTATTTTGCTGCCAGTGTTTCAGTTCACCCTTTATCAAATGGGCCAAGTGACGATGCTTTCCTGGGTAAAGTGAGAGCTAAAGAAAAGCAGGGCTGCCAGAAAGAGAAACGTGGTTTTTCTGGGAGACTGAGGACAGACTAATGTGAAAAAATAATACCTGTTGCTGTCCTGAAGAAAACATCTTATTATAGCATTTGCCTATCATAACTAATACCCTATTACTAGTATGTTACCATTGAGTTTCTGTGGTTTTGTTTACCTCCCAAATGAATTTCCTTTCTTTTACGTGTCTGGATGCAGACAGGGATGCACAAGGCTGCAGCCTCGGCACTTGCCATCATTTCTCTGTGCAAGCTGCACCTTAGGGCTGCCGGGGAAACAACCACTTCATCCCAGGAAAGGCAGCCTGATGCAAAAAGACGACAGCACACAGCGTGGGGATGTGTTTGCAAGCCCCTCAGAACAGCCAACGTTTGAGACGAGGGCTCCAGCGCGCGCTGGGTGAGTGCGATTCCCTCACCTCGCGGCCGTCGCTGAGCACTTACCGGTTTAAGATAAGCGACGTTACTCTGACGAATGTCGTTTAGTAGCTGATCTCTCGGGGTTATTTCAACAAGGGGAGGTGGCCTCCTCCTAGGAACTGGTTTAAGTGTTCTGATGACGTCTTTGAGGTTGGTTTTCTCGGCGGGTTCCACGTACTCCGGCACAGCTGGTTTGCGCTGAGTCTTCTTCAGCTTGATCACTCTGAAGCTGACGGGCTGCTCAGGGGCTGGCTGCCTTGTGCTCTCCTGCCTTTTGCTCGGAGGCACAGCCGTGGGGACGGGTGGTTTCGGGGCTTGCGGGGGTTCGTGCATCCTCAGCTGGGGCATTGGTCCTCCCAGCATTTCCCACATCCCAGGAGGCAACCCAAGTCCATTTTCCAGCATCGCTATCAACTCCCTCTGCTCTTTCATTTGCTGCTGCCTTTGCCCCTCTTGCCTCTTTTGCCTCTGCTTGTCCAGGTTTCTGCTGAGCAGGTTGGTCACCACCATCCTGGGCCCCGGCAGTTCGAAGTGATATCCCATTTTAAGGAGGGTGGGATTGGCTTTCAGCAGCCTGGCGATCTCCATTTCTGCCTGGTGGCCCAGCATGCTCCGCTGGTTGTGAAAGCGGAGCTCCGTCAGCGTCTCGTTGTACTGCAGGCATCTCATGATAGCAACGATCCCTTTGCCAGAGATGAAATTGGAATCAATGTTCAACGTGGTGATGGTCCTGTTCTCCCGCAGCATGTTGGCCAGCGCAAATGCCACGTTGTCATCGGCCCCCACATTGGCCAAGCTGAACGTTTTTATATTCTTATTCTTTTTCATGGCATTGACAAAGTCTATCAGCATTTCTTTGGGGATGTTTTCTATGTTGTTCAGGTTGAGCTCTTTCATGTCCGGGTTGTTTTTTCGGACTTTCTCCAAACTGTCTTCTAAATTGGTTTGATTTCCTGAAGGCCTGGCACTTAGCTTCATGAAGCTGGTATCCAGTGCTAACTTTTTGGGGATGTTTAATTTTGATATTTTCTTCTCATTTTCATTTGGCTTTTCTGTGATTTCTCCTGATTCTGTATCTGGTTTCTTACTTATCTGATCGCTGTGATGGTTCTCACTGGTGTAATTCTCCTTTGTTTCCAATTCAGCCTCCTCTTCCTCTTCCTCCTCTTCTTCATCATCATCATCTTCCTCCTCTGCTTCTTCTTCCGCCTCCTCTCTACCTTTATCACTTCCATCTTTGTTTGTCTCCCCAGATTGTGTTCCTGAGTTGGACAAGTGTTCATTTTGGTAATGTCTCTCTTTTCCTTCTGCTCCTGGCACCCTCCCACTGGCCGCCTCACCGCTGCCGCCGGCCTTTCCTTCCATCTCCTCCGCAGCGCTTCTCTGAGGAAGACAAAAATTCACAGCTGAAATAATTGAACACGGCTTTGTTACATTCACTTTCTGATGAAACAGACATGTAGCAGCTGGATTTAGACACCTCTATGCCCATACATTACAGAATAATCATTAAAAGCGTCATTGACCCTAACTCAGGGCTATGCTGGCTTGCTTGGGAACACGGGAACAATTGCTCTTAAAGCAGCTGGAAACCAATTTCTCATCTTTGCCTATGAAATTAAATCCTGACCATTAATTCCTGTATGTATTTGATGCTATGTTAAGGTGGTTCTTGAACCCTTCTGGGGGTTAACAGTCTCTAATCCAAAGTCTGTTTCTGGATTTTGTGTAACTTTTATTGTTTCCTTGCCAAGACAGAAAGTTTGTTTCATATGCCACAACTGGAAATTGGTGTTAACCACTGACTGTTTGCTTGGCCTGAGGAGGAGTGATGAGAGCACAGGGTAACAACAGTGCAGTCACCCAGCACGTGAGACAAGGCAGCCACCTGCTCTGGTACCTGCCAGAGCATCACAGCTCAGGAAGGATGTCAAGGAAAACGAAGCAAAATAATAGCTTAGTTTTATTTTGTGTCCAGAGAGAGAAAGCTGGACTCTGCACACAGATGTTGCAAGGCAGTGGAGCTTCTAGCATCAAAATAAAATTAATTGTAAACTTCCACCATCTCCAGAGACTCTTCTAACTGAGATTTTCTTTTCAAGCATCTTTTTGGAAGTGGACCCTCCATCAATGAGAAATGCTAATAAAGTGCTAACAAAGATCAAGATTTTTTCCTAAAAGATTTGTGCTGGTTCAGGCAGGGCAGTGTCATGGCTCTTGCTTCACCAAAAGTCAGACAAAATGGTCACAAAGTCACTTCTGCCCTCAGAGCTGTGGTTCCTATTTGCTGTGGCAGCGGATGGGTTTAGTACTGGGACCAGTTGACCAGTTGCAAATGCAGCAGGCAGCTCTATGCTCAAATTACAGATTTAACCTCAGAAATGTTAAAAAAACAAAAAAAAAACAAAAAAAACCCAACCCTGTTTCTTTGAGGGTAAGGGTGTTGCAGGAGGGAGAAAAACAACGTCCCTCTCCAGACGTAGCCCATGAAACCCGCCCTGGGAAGTCCATGATGTACTATGCTATTGTGTGTTAGCAAAACTACTGGTTTTTAAAGAAAAATAAAAATCAGTTACCTCAAATTCACTTAGGTTCAGGTATGAATATGTTTCATCTGGCCAAGTTTCCATTATATTGATGTATTTTTAAGTGTGGCCCTCATCCTGAAAAATATCTATCTATGACCTTAACTTTATTTCAAAGTCATGGGGATAGTACAATAAATTAAGTACTGTATTGAAAAGGATTGGAGAAGTTCATGGAGTTTGCATGCTTGGTTGTTAGGGAATGTTTCACATTCTTAAAATACAGGGTTTGGGGTTTTTGTCCAGTACAGCATTAAATTTTGTCAATTGATTAGTTTAATACATATGCTTAACATAGTCTTCTATAAAAAAGCAATATGGTGTTATTTCACACAAAGCCAAGCAAATTTAAGTTACACCCTCCAAACTGATTTTGTGACAATTTCTCAGTGATTTGCTTTACTGAAACAAAATTAGGATTTTCTTATATTAGAAAGCTTAAGTCAATTTTTAGGAAAAGCAAACCCTGACATCAGTCCGAGCTGGATCCTGACATTGCTGAGGCTTTTAAGGAGAATTTAAAATTGTTTGTACTCTACCTTACATAAGGGACAGAAGTAGAGGTAGGTTAAGGTAATAAGGCTATAAAACAGATCCCACAGCAGATGCATACTAAATATTTGTGATTTTTTTGCTTGTTACCTCGGAGGGTAAGAGGGTGACAGGAACTCTCTCATCCTCGAGCATGCGTCTGGATGCCTTCTCCCAATACAGGTAGTCAACCAGGGACCTGTGGTCGAAGCTCCCCGTGGGGGGTTTCTCTGTCTGATCCCTCTGTATCATCCCAGTTGGGACTTCAGGGTCCGGGGCCATGACTTCCATCTCACACTGCAGCTCCTTTAGCTCCTCGGGAGACAGGTTTGCCAGGATTTCGTCTTCATTGATGTCCTCAGGACACACTTCATCAGAGTTTTGGCTGAGTTCAGACATGTTCGTTCTTCTTTACTTCCTCTATTACTTCTTAAACCTAAAGAAAAAGCTAAAATTTAAAGGATTTTTTTTTTTTTTTTTCCCCACTAGCAGTAGTTCATTCGGTTAAATAGACAACTTCATGTTTTGGTCATGAGCTGTGGCAGCTCTCAGTCTCAGTGTGGGAGACAGACCGTGTGGCTAAGTCTATATTAAGCTGCACTTGGCTGGATAAAGAGAATTTATGGCGATGCTGCCATGCTCCATTTTCAGCAACCTGTCAGCTGTGCAAACCCTTCTGACATTTCAGTGCAGCTGGTGCGTCCTCCATTGAGTAAGGGAAGGGACGGCCGTTTTCTAGAGGATTCCCGGGGCGCTACGCCTTTCGATGCTGCACCTCGTGTCTGGACGGCGTGGCGTGGATGGTAGCTGCGAGGTGCGCGGGTGAAATTCTGCACCGTGGGAAGAATCAGCACGAAGTCTCAGCATCCGTAACGTCTCTGATATCTCAAAAGGGCCAGGGACTGCAGGATCTTCACTGCCTTTAGCCAGGGCTAAAGCCTGGCTGAATGCTGCACAGGGTTTTGGTGTGGCTACAGCCATCATTTGACCAATGGGGTCTCCCAAACGCCTCCTCTCAGTTAAGGCAAAATCCTTCAAGATGGAAAAAGGCGAGTGACCAGTCGGTACAACACACACCTTGTGCTTGGGGACAGGGGTCGTATGATGAGGAAGATTTCCCCTCATCATTTCAAACATTCTTTGCAGGGGGGTATCAAATCAAATCCTCACCTTGCAACTGTGAACACATCTTTCACAGGAGAGAAACCACAGATGAGAGGCTGTGAAGCCAAGCCCCACCAATTTTTAAGCCAGATTTCTTGTTACAGCCTCAACCATGCTCTGCTGGAGTCTGCCAGCAGCAAAATAGTCTCTGCATGACAATGGTCTCTCTTTGCTGTGTTCTGTGACAAGAAACATGGTGTTCAAAGCCCTGTTAACCCCTATTAAAAAGACATAAACCAAAGGTCTTCGTTTAATTAACGCTGTTACATAGCTGTGAAGAGGGAAAAAATTTAAGAACAAAATCATGGTAAAGGGAAAGAATAACAAAAACCCAAGCTAAGAACATAATGGCTCCATTTGCCCCTTTGGTATTTCAGGGGGCATCCTTATTTTATATTATGCAGTAGCAAGCACAACAGCAGACCCACACATCAATCTATCTGGTTTAGCAGTTTAACCCCCAGCGACTGCTGTCCATAATAAAGTCCATAAATGGTTTCCCGATGTTATCAAATAAATCAACGCTCTTTGGTAGCTGGTATGTTATTCTCCCAGACGATGCTGTTTGGGTCACAGGAGCTGTCTATTCAGTGGTTACTTATCGCTTGCTAATTTCTTGACTGTAAATAAAGCCCCTGGCCACCTTCTTATATTTCCATGATCTTCAGCCAGGCCATCTTCGGCCATGGTCTTGTCAGATCTGCTAAGTTAAGTAGGGTCAAACCCATGAAGTCCTCTCGAGAAGGAAAACAGGGATACTGAGAACACTATCAGGTATTTGAAACGCAGGTTTTCTTCTAAGTAGAAATATATCACTTGTCGATACCACGATTAGGAAACACTATACTTTTGGGAGCGATGCCTTCTCCATCAGGCATAGAGGGAAGGGCTGCCTGGTGACACCTCTCCTGGTGACATGGGTGTTAATCCCACAGATTTCCAAGGTGAGTATCATATTTTGCCTACTTTAGGTCTCTGCTCCATAAATTACCTCGCATACGGGATTCACTTCCTTTCCTAACACGTTGTTTAGTATTTTGGGGTGCTGGAAACGGCACGCTAAAGCAACAAACAACACCCTCCAGGCCTGGGACATGCTCACGGCCAAATCTTTAAGTCTTTTCCAAGGCAAAACTCCCATCTTCTCCCCAATAACATTTGTGGGTACTCCCCTCGGAGCTTTCCAAAGTAATCACTCATTCCTCAACTTTCATTAAGACAGGAAAGCAACTTCCATCGGTAGCACTTGCTATTTTCATGACAATTTGACACTTGCTCAGGAATCCCTGGACTAATAAACTGCTGCACGAGGTGCTCTGTTAACAAGCGGCAGAGCGCCGTGGGAGCAGCTACGCTCAAACCACCAGCAGAAGACAAGAGGTACCTGCAGCGACCGCAAAGCGATCCCTACAAGTAGCAGCTCAAAATTCATGCTAAGCAGGTACCTAACAAGCGTTAAATAAAAGCCCTTTAGGAGCAAACCGGTTGAAGAAAAGGTCTGCCTTTGGTAATGAAGAATTCATACTTAATGCTCACCGTTTCTAAGGCAGGTACTCGCGTGTGGATGAACTCTTGCATGAAACTCAGCAGGCTCTCGTGCAGGATCGTTTCACTCCATTGATTTTTCTCATTTGTGCATTTTCTTCAAAATTTCCAACCTATCTTTCTTGAAAGCAAAAGGGTTGACAAGTTTTTAACTCAAATATCAAGCGGGGCTGACCCATGTGTCACCATGTGATGCAAAGCAGGCCATCAAACCATGCTTCAAGTGCCTAAAATGTGTTCTATTTTTAAGGTAATTGATGGGACATATGCTGATGCCAAATGCTTGAAAGCAATTTCTAGAATGTTGGCTTTCATTATTTTTTTTTTGCTTAAAAAACCCATACATATACCCCCCTCTGTACCAGCCCATGGCATTTCCAAGTGCCAAGACATTAACTGGAATGAGTCGGAGAATGTGCGCGTGTAACATAACCTTGCATCGCTTTTAAGAAACTTGTAGGCTTGATGGGGCAGTCTAAAATTGACCAACAGTATGTCAAACACCAAGTATGCCCAGCAATGCAGTGTAACGCAATATGGGGATTATAACAGGTCAGATGATGGGTTCTTAACAATAACAACCACTAAGTAACGAGAGCAATCAGAGAGAGACACCCTGTGGGGAAAAACACCAGGGGGGGAAAAAAAAAAAACAAACAACAAACAAACAATACGAAAACAACCCACACCACATCTCCAAGCCGTTACAGAAATAAATATATCAGATTAATTTTGTTGCTTAGAGTAAGGAGATCTCACTTTCAAAGTATTTGTCCAAGTCGCTTGAGAGGAAGCTGCAAGGTCAAGCCCTGGTGTGAAGGGGCAGGCATGGGGGTAGCTGGCATGGGGATGGGGTGGAGCAGTGGGAACATGGGTGCGAGCCCCTCGCCCCTGCCCCAGTGATCATCAGATCATCTCGCCACGTTGACGTCTGGCAGCTTCCTTCAGCTCCAAGAGGAGCAAGCAGAGCTACATCTCCCGTTCCAGTGGGACCTGGATGCTTCTAATTTGGCCCCGAAAAAGAACATGGTGGGTTTTTTGTTTTGTTTTTATTTGTTTGGGGTTTTTTTGTTGTTGTGGTTTTTTTGTTTTTTTTTTTTTTTAGTTTTGTTTGTTTGTTTGTTTTTTAAAAAAAGTATCCATTTTCAGAGAATTCTGAGAGCAGCTACACCAGGTCTTTCCCTACACAGCAGGAAACCACCGCTGTCATCATCCACATTCCTTATCACACGGAAAGAAAAAATTAAAATGTGTAGGGAGAAAGGGAGATCATGGAGGGGCCTTTAGTCATGTCAGAAATTAAGGAGAGAAAATTTCAGCCTGGGGCAGTGGCATTGAAGGTCATTGAAGTTACCATTATGGCCAAAACAGACTCAACTTGGGGAAAACTATTTATTTATTATTAAAACCAAAGCAGAATAATGAGAGGGAACAAAAACAACTTCCCCCCACTCCCCTCTTTCTGGGCTTAACTTAATTTCAATTTTCTCTCCCTCCTCCCTGCCCCGAAGGGCACAGAGGGGAACAGGGAATGGGGGTTGGTGTCAGTTCCTCAGAAATTGGGGAAAAACCCAGGGGTGGACACCAGATTCCTGCCTGA
Organism: Tetrax tetrax; assembly: GCA_009806455.1. NCBI lineage: Eukaryota > Metazoa > Chordata > Aves > Otidiformes > Otididae > Tetrax > Tetrax tetrax. Next base: position 49,746 of record WHYT01015628.1, on the reverse strand, counting down.
CCGTGACCAGGAGGAGGAGGAGAACCAGCTGCAGGAGGAGCTGCACCAGGGGAGGGAGGCCAAGCCAGAGGAGATCGAGATCACCTTCAGCTACTGGGATGGCTCCGGACACCGGCACACGGTGAAGGGGAACACGATGCAGCGGTTCCTGCTGAAAGTGCTGGACATTCTGCGCAGGGACTTCAGTGAGCTGCAGGTGGCAGGGATGGAGCAGCTGGTGTACATCAAGGAGGATCTGATCGTCCTCTACCACCACGGCTTCGTCGTCACCAAAGCCCAGGGCAAGAGTGGGCCGCTCTTCTACATCCACAATGAAGTCTAGCTGCTGAGCAATGACACTGTGGAGGAGGACGAGTTGCAGGTGGGGAAGGTGGTGCTGCGCAGCTGGTACGAGAAGAACAAGCACATCGTCCCCACCAGCGATGGGGAGTCCTATGACCCTGAGAAGAAGGGAAGAGCTGAAGCAAGGGGCAGAGAGAGGGAGGAGCAGGCCCTGTGGGCTTCACCCTCTGGCCTCCCGCTGGGCGGCCAGCTGGGCCCTGCTCGGCCTGGCCAAGAGAAGTGAAGAGAGAAGATGTGAGGAGAACCTGAGAAGCATCTGCCTGAGCCGATTGTGAACAATTTCTTGTGAGAGGAATGGCTTGCAGAGGCCAAGGCCAGTGAAGAAGGAGCGGAATCTTCTGATCTGCCCAAAGCACAGTGCTGACATCTGACAAACGAAAGAAAAACAGCCTGTGGTGAATGAAAATGGGTCTGTGAGAGATAGTAAGCAATTTTTGTTATTTTATAGGGAACAGACAATTCATGAGGGGATGTTGAATGTCTGACCTAGAGTTCAGGGACCGAGCTACAGCTCTGCCTGCAACTTTTCACCAATGGGCAAAACCAGAAAGTACCCTGAGCTGCCCCGATGTGGCTTAAACCTGATTTAGGACACAGCCAAGGCTGGTTATGGCCATCAAAACGTATAGTTTCCCTCCTGGCAGTACTGTTAAATCAGAACTGTAATAACACAACGCCAAGGACTCTTCGAGGAGCAGCAGCCATCATCCTAACCTTTTGAACGAGCAATCACCTCCACATTTATGTGAAACACCAAATTCAGCACAAGCCAGATGAGATAAGAAACGGAGTCATTCCAGGAAACAATGTCACCCTTCACATTAAACATAGGGTGTATCTTTCTTTTATAGCATCCAAACCTATCACAGCCCCATACCTCGTATCATCCTGCCACTAAAACGTGCCCACAGGCAATAATGCTGGCAAGACCACGTGGCAGTTTCATTATGTACGCACGGGGCATGTCCTTCTCTAACCTCAGCCCAGGAACAGGTGGAAGGGTTTCTTCTAGAGTTACTCCAGCTGAGCCCTGGCTGGCTGCGCATTCTTCTCCATCTGCAGCTCTTTGATGACACTCTAACCATAAAGTATAAATTGAGACTCATGCCTGCTGTGCTTGAGATGGGCAGGAGATGTCCTGTGAGACGGAGCGCATCCCTCTGCAGTCAAGGACTTGCTGAAGGATTTATGGTGATTCCCTTCATGAGGGACAGACACAGATAATGAAGTTGGATGGATGGCAAGGAGCTGCTTCTTGGTTAAAGGTCTTGTTTCTCTTTCACAAAAGCCCTAACATCTGTGTCCTCCTGGGCTGCCAGCATGGATCACGACTCACACCATCCCTTCTTCCAAGGAGGAAACATCACATCAGGTTTGACTTGCTGCATCAGAGCATGAGGTGTTTGTCTTTGATGATAAATCCTGCCCTGGGAGTTGATCCATGCAGTCCTCTATGTGTGTCTAACAGGTATGAGGGGTAGGGAAAGGTCCTGCCAGACAAGACAAGGGGTTGTGCATCAGACAGGGTGTCACCACCCTTACCCGCTGGTAGTGTGGGCAATGCTCAGAACAGGGGAAAGTGTCACGTTTGGAAAGCTCAGCCAGGCATTGTGGACAGTGTCCTGGCACACAAGGGTGCTTGGCCAACTTGTGACAGGACAGGGCAGGTGAAGGACAGAGTTAAACAAGAGGCAAAGAGGGTGGATGATGCTACAGCAAACGTACAATTACCTCCTCTTCCTCTCTCCAGGCCTATGGTGGGATCAACCCTGAGGTCCCACCCTGTAGGTCCCAATGCTGGGGTCAGACTTAGAGAGCAACCAGAGTTTCCAAAGTGCCAACCACATGGCGGTGTGGGCAAGGACCATCCTGAAACCACCAGCCACAACAAAGTCCATCATCTAAACTTTGTACCTGAAAACATGAATGGACGCTACATGCTGCCCCGTCTCTTCCCCTGGCAACACCATCTCTGCCAGGATGAAGGTCCATTTTCTTACTGCTTGGTGATACAGCAAACATCCATATACGCAGAGTTATCTAAATTACAGAAATCCAAATGCTAATTGATTCTAATGACGGCTGCATTAAGCGGGAAAACGCAGGCTGCCCCCAGATTAGAGCTGTACGTCCCCTTCTTGTGCTCTACACAAATAGCACGTTCATTGCTTCGCTTGACTGGAAAGCCAGATCATCCCCAGCCGATCTGAGGAATGATGCTGGGCTCTCCACACAGTCAGTCTAGCAGCCTGGTGCCTTTAGCATGAGAGGAACAAGGGGAAGAGCAGGGGACATGGCAGGGAGACACACGATGCTCAGCATAATGTGATAAAAAAAAAAAGTATACAGAACTGTTTATGTCTTCATACATTTGCAAAACAAAATAAGATGAATAGGGTGGGGAGAAAAATGATCTCAAACAGCCACAAGAAGAGACAGAAGTAATCTGAAAACCACTCCAGCAAGTTTCTGACAAGGAAGTTACCAACAAGAGAAAATATTCCTAAGAACCTGGAGTTTTCCCCCTAGGACAAGATCCCTAAGAAAAAAAAAAAATCCATTGAAAAACAGATAATTAGGTTTAAATTAATAACCACTAAAAAAAATAAACACAATTAAAAGTTTGCTCCCATTTACTTTAACTTCATAGATTTCAATATTTGTGTGAGGCGCTGCTATAGCTAAAGCTCTCAGCTTTCTGCCTTATAAATTAATTAAGCATGATAGGAAAGCACAAAGCAGGCCAAAGACTAGCGTAGAAAGCAGAAATCTTCTTGGGAGAGGTGTTAACTTATCCAGAAAGCGTCAGGCAAGGGCAGTGACAGGGAGCTTCTCCCCAGGCTCTGAAGCCGCCTGCAGAAGTGGCTCTCCTGCATTGATCCCTAAAGCCCAGGAGATGGAGCAAACCTTCAGCACTTCAAGGATTTCCTACAAACATTTTGGGACTGGCTGGGCCACATCAGCGGCTTCTTCCCCACCCAGGAGCCACGCAACCTTGCTGCATGCGAAACATTGCTGCAACGTTGCTCACGTTTCAGCTGATAAATCCCAGATCATAAATGAAAAGTCAGTAGAAGCCTTCAAGAGTCACACCACTTATTCAGTCACCTTGGCCACCGAGTTTCCCACAAGTATCTTGGGGTGAATTTTAAAGATTTGTGATCTTTAAAGGTTTGCCTGTGCTCGGGGAGGGGCTCCTGGCCTGAGCCTCGTCCCTCCACGGTCGCTGTGCCAGAGCAAGGTCAGCCTTCTGCAGGCCTTGCGCCAGCTCCCACTGGAGTTTGTCCTCCCACATCTCAAGAGTATTTTTGTTCAAAACAGCAGAGAAAAAGCAGGCAATTAAAAACATCAGGCACGACTTATTTTAGCGCAGTGCTCTATTGCCTTTTTAAGGAATCCTGGCAAGGACTGATTTTTCTTCTTCATCCGTCAACTAAAAGCACTCAGAAACGCTCCATTCCGTACAGTTTTATGTGGGATTTTTTTCTCCCCTCTCCACACTCATCATCATCATCAGCAGCATGTTCTACCTTCTAAAGAGAGGCATTTGTGACGCTGTTAAACTGACCCCTGTGGGTGTTTTACATTGGTGTTTCACATCGTTGACCTTTTGGCTTTGTTCTGCATCATATTAAATAAGAATTTCTAAACATTTCTTCAAGCTGGAAGGGGTTGAGAGGAGTTCGAGGAGGCAAGAAGGCTCTTCTCTTCAATGCTGCTGGTCAGTCACTAGATGTCCTCCGTAATCCTGGGGAGGAAGGGCTGTAGTCAAACAGCAGAACACACAGAGGAGGTAGGAATTCAAAAAAAGCACAGGCAATTTATAAATTGTGAACAAATATGATAATTACAACTACGTCTTTATTACCTCTTCAGCTGCATTGTACAGAGCTGGTCTCTGTGAACGGTTGTGCACGTGCATCAAAATCTCACTCCAGAAATGCAGTGCAGCCAAGTAAGAAGCCAGAGGTCTGCAAAAGGCAAAGTTTGGGGTCCTGGGGAACAACCAGCAAAAATCAGGTGGTTGCACAAGCTGTGCAGCATTGCCAGCACCCTTGTTGGTGACAGATAGGAGGTCCCACGGGGACACTGTGCCCTCAACTCTCCTTCCCTGTGCCACCCAAGGCCAACACCAGCCCTTTGCTACCTACCCTAGGCAACATCTGAGAACGAGAAGTCCTTATTCTCTCCTCTTCTGGGCCTCCTTCTTCACTCTGTACTTCCAGCCTTCTTAGAAGTTTTGAAGAGCAAAACTCTTGCAGGGCCAGGCACGCGGAGAATGACAAGAGGGGTTACAAGTGCTGCACCTGCCAGGCTACCACTCTTCAACATCCAGCTTCTCCACAGCTTAGCTCTTATTTACTGGAAGCTGCAGCCAGGCTCTGAACTCTGGCCCTAGAGGATTTATGCCCAATATCCTCAAATATAGCAAACAGGCCTCAACCCGAACCCACCTCAAATTCTCATCTTCCCAACACCGTCATCCAAAATCATCCAAAATTGTCCTGGTCTGCTCAGAGCAAGCCAGGAGGCCAGGGCGAGTGCCAGTGTTGTGCCAACACGGATGTGTTAGACTGAGTCAAGTCCTGAATGCTACCAGAAAAGCCAATACAAAGCTCAACGGCTACAACATTAAAATAAAGGAATGCAAACCACACTTTAAATGGGGCAAGACCTTGTCACACACCTCATTTCCTTTTTTAAATTAAAAGCTTAGAGAGTGCTGATAAATAACTGCCAGCATCCACCGATACCATGAGTTCTGGGTAAGGTATTGGACTTTGTACCGTTCAGCTTCCTGCTCAAAACACTGTTTTTTAACAGTAGCAAGCATATTCAGTGAATGAAGAACTTGCAAACAGACAAACCTCAAAAACTACTTGGAGAAATGGAGAAATATGATGACACGGGTATTTTTAGTGTGCACCTCTGCAAGTTCTTATTAATACCCATTTTCACCAGCAACCCAAAAATAAGCATAAAATTCAGTACTGTTTAAGCTTATGGATGCTACAGAAAGTAGGAAATGAGAAATAACTCTCTAAGTGTGGAGAGCGAGACTGAATAACCTCAACTGCTTGGTGACCAGGGTGCAAAAGCAGTGGTACATCTAGAAGCCAAGTCACTCTTCCAGAAATGTGGGCATCTCAGGGCACAAACTCAAAAGAGGACCCAGCAGATGAGCCACACAAACCCGAAGAGTCACGCTTCAGATGGGAAAAGCTGCAGCAATTTTTAGGTATGAGGATAGATGAGCAAGAAGTAGTTTCCAGAAACTTGAGGCCACCTCTGTGCATCACTGCCAAGCTGAGGCTGGGCGGCAGGTCCAGGGAGAGCAACCCTCCCGCGCGGATGCTGCACGAGCCCAGCTCCGCTCCCTTGGGGCAGCTGCGCTGGAGAGGCCCCTGCAAAGGTGATGAGCACCACTTCTTCATCCCCTTGCAGCATCAGAAATTCAGACTTACAGATGTGTCTTGGGAGGGTCTGAACCGCCCTGGGCCAAGATTCCCCCATCCCAGGCCGCTCTAAAGTCTCTTTCTTTAAAGCCCTGAAAAAAACACACACTGCAACTTTTTGAAGCACTCGAGTAGAAACAGGAGGAATGCTGAAGTGGTTTTGGTAGCACACTTTTTAGTTTATTGACCTATACAAAATAATAGGTCTAAAAAATTCAGAAGTAGTAAAAGAATAAGCAAAAAGAGCTTTCGCATTTCTAGAAGGCTATACAAATATGCAAAACCAAGGAAATAAGTTATTTTTTATTCGTTTAATTCCAAATCGCGACTCTAATAATACAAACGACTAAGTACCAGCTTAACAAGTGTGTCCTCCTGTATATATTACATGCTCTGGAATATTGGTAAAAAATGTCAAAAAAGTTTATCAGAAACTTTTCTATTCACAATATGGACAAGGAGTAACTAATCCTTTGTATAAAAGAAAAAAGAGCACCATTTATGGAATCCTGAAGCACAGTACAGCTGAGAAACGAGAGAGATTTTACCGTATGCAAACGAGTCACTGGAAATCACATAAGATGACCCATGCCAATTTGTTCCTACAGATGGATGACATGAGGTAGGTTTATCCCTCTTAGATCAAGACTGCAGTCGCACTTTTTTCCCTACACAAATGGTTTCACGAAAAACGCTGTTCTGTCACTTAGTGACTTTGCTACGCACCTGGCAGTTCAGATGACTCGCGGTACAATCCTAATGCCCCTCATTTTAAGGCACCCACTTGGCTGTTTGTGTTTGCACCCACCTTAAAATACTGGCCGTTACAATCAAATTGTTCGCTGTGTGATCACTGGAGCTCCCCACTGTGGATCCTGGATTCACTGTGGCAGAGCAAAATGTAATCGTCACCTGATGAACAGGGGTCACTGTGCAGCCACCGTGAAAATTTGCCTACTCCTCCACACAGTGAAGTTGTACCATGGAAAGGTCATTAAATGGGAGGTTATTAATTATACTTTATCATGGAAAAGAGTTCAAAAGTTTGCTGCTTCTGTTTCCAAAACCCACAACTGCCTATAGTTTTACATGACATGTTGTGTCAGCAAATTCTTCTCCTTCCAGAACTTGCTTGTGGTGCTAACAAACACTCTTAACAACACCCCCAAAAACAGATAAACTCATTCAAACCTCCATAACAACAACAAAAAAAAAAATATCCAGCCTTCCTTCAAGTAATGTTCCAATACTGATTAAGTCACCTTTTGCCTCACACACACACACAGTATCCATCCTTCACAAGCTTATGAAAGTCCTTCCAGGTCATCATAAGCCATGGCAGAATAAATTTTAATTTCTTCTTCTTTCAGACATCAGAATTGTGCTCCTAGAACTCCTGGTTTTTCCATAAAAGTCTCCTTTTCACATTTTTTTTTTCCTCTGAGGTTTGCCTTCAACACCTTGCAACCTTCCAAAAAAAGTGCTTGCTAAATATAAATACTTCAACCAAGTGCTGCATCTAATCATAGATTAAACTGTGGCTTGCCCTTGCTCTTGTAGGCTTATCTGATTCAGAGAGAAATGCCATTCGTGGTAAGACTTTGTCAATTTGCTACAGTCCCTCTTAATGCTGAATTTAATCTTTCCCAGCAAAACAGCCTGCTTTCTTTTTTTCGTTCGGTCTGGAAGTTCCGCCCGAGATCTGCCTCGGAGTCACAGCATTTTGTGCAAGGCACGCAAGGGTATGAACGTGGGGCTGCAGGCAGTCTACACGAGCGTCCCGGGCTTTGAATCCTCATGCCAGAATAATCTCTGCTCGTTGCTGTGCAAGTCTTCTTCCAACCGGCTCTCGTCATCGCCACCCAGCTGGCTCGTCTCTGCATACGCTCTGTAAGAGAGGCACAACATCAGGGACCAGCAAGAGCCAAGTGTCTTCCCCAGACCCCCAAGTGCTGCACAAACTCACGCAACCCCCCTCAGGCTTTTAGTAATGCTGGTTATTGCGACTTCACCCCGGCGTAATTTGGATCCAAACACGAACCCAGTTTTCACGCTGTAATTAGTCAACAGGATCTCAGCTGCTCAAAATTGTCAAGACTGCAGGGTGCATTGATTGCTTGTTTGCCATAATTGCATTAAATTAGAAAATAAAACAGATGAATGATCAAAGTCATTCACAATATGGAAAATTAATAGCTGATAAACCTCATTTAGATAAAGCTGCCAAAATAAGCAGGCTTTTCAAAGCCCAATTATAGGAAGTTAAGAAATTAGTATAAACGGTGTTTTTAAACACTGTTACTGTAGATTTTTTTACATTGCTGCAATAAAAAAAGCCCATGGCATTTAACCTAGAAACAAGGACCTAGCAGAAGCCTTTATATCTTTTCTTACACTTTCATTTATTTTAAAACAAAGTTAAAAATTCAGTAGCTCCACACGAGTCAGCCTGGCAGCAAGCTCACAATGCAACCCATGAAGGAGGCAGCACAAACTCTGAGTACTTACTACAGCTGGCTATGCTTAGCAGAAGCGTACTTAAGTGTGATGGCATTTGTGGGGGCAGAGCCGTTCCCCTGGGCAGGAGGTCTCTGTCCTCACTGATAACGCCAGCCAACGATAGCAGAGAGACTGACAACACCAAACAGGAGCTGCAGGAATTTCTGCCAGGACAGAGCAGACCCTGGGCTCCCCGCACTCCTCAGGAGAGCCCCCATGAGCGGGGCAGCTCCTCAAGCAGTGCCACGTCCCACCCAGTTCCTGGGTTAAGCTCTGCCAAGCCAGGTGTGCTTGGCAGACGGAGTATCACCTTTGAACGCCAGCACTCAGACACCTGAGGCTGAAGAGAGTTGTTTACTTTCCTTGGTTTTCCATAAGTTTATCAGCACAGGCATTACAGCTTCAGAAACACAACAGGACTGTGTCTGCTGGACTGCTGATGGGGTGCAGGAGAGACCTCCAGTCACAGGGGCTCAGCACTCACAACATCGCTCCGGGCATCACAGCCACAGGGAGGGCAAGATCTTCAATGGTCCAGCATCAGCCAGAGGAAAAGGCTGTGCAACAAATGAATTCATCCTTACTACGACTTTCCTTGAGTATTTGTGGTACAGTTAGTGGTGGTACAGCTGGTCTGCTCCACACAGAGAAGACCTGCTCTCACAAAATCAATTTTATAATTACTCTTCATCCTAGCCCTTTGAAATCAAGCTGATTTTCTCAGAAATTTTAACAGCCTGGGAGATACAGGAGGAAGGGCAGAAAGTCTGGATATGCTCCACTCACCTGCTCTGCAAAGGAAGGTTGCCGTAAACATTCCCATAACAGCTGGCATAAGAGGAATGAGACAACGTATCGTAGTCAGAAAGTCCCAGTGCAAGCGGGTTTCGCCAGTTCCCAGCAGCGTTTGCAGAAGATGCTGGAATTTAAAAAAAAAAAAAAAAAAGTTACAGCAAATTAGATCTTTCTCCAGCTAAATCAGCTGAGACACATGAGACAATTCTCATTAGCGATCTCTCGGGTTTCTGCAGGACATGCAAGCAGACAACGTAAACAAAATATGATTTACAAGCGCTGTAAAAGCACTGCGCGGGTGGCATTTCGGAGCTAGAGAATCTCATAAAAAGACTTGCTCACCCAGTCAGTGACACTCATTGTACTGTATTTTGGAAGCCATCACGGCAACTGCATTTACACAGCATAAAGTTTTGCACGTTGCTTCTAGATGGTAAACGAGCCTATTTGAAACCCATATGGCTCTTTGGGCTTCTTCGGCCTACTGCGCTTACAAAGAGGAAAACGCAGTTTTACTCACGGTAGAAGTCAACAAACAAGCCATTCTTCACAAGCATGGAACAAACAGATCCTATCCAGTTTCTCATCTACCTTTCAGGACACAGCTCTAGCCTTGCTTCTACTCTGCCAGCTTCATAGAGGAAGCAAGGAGGCAGAATTTGCTGCACAGCAGGGACTTACAAAAACTAGTAGCATAGAAGAAATCAGACATTACCCGAAGAGAAAGATGACACCCGACTGCTAGGAGAACATGGCACCGACAGACCAGCAAAGCCCAAACTCCTTTGAGATCCTCTGTCAGACTCAAAGCCTGCCTGCAGGCCATGACCCTGTTCCTTTTGAGAGGAGGCACGTTGGTACCAACCACGGAGATGCTCTGCTACTAAGGCCTTGTGAATGTTTTTGGTTATATGCTCCGTTTTAGCAACTTGCTTCCTTGGAAGCCTTAGGGTTGCATATGGGTTGTGCGGTACTCTGTCCACTTCATCTTCATGGTAAGACCTGAATTCCCTGTAACGGTCATATCCGTAATGTGCCGATGAGCGATAGGAAGGATTGACGCTGTACTGTCCCTCCGTATCACTCTCATAAAGATGTCCTCCGTTGTAATAAACGTCTGATTCGGTGTATGGGGAATATCCAGAAATAAAGTAACTAGAGGAAGGCTGCTCCTGACTTTTGTGGTAGACACCATTGCGGACGTCCTTCTGGGCAAGATTTGGCATACTTCCTGAACTTGCAGCAGACATGTTTTGTTTCTTTGACCGTCTTCGGCCCCTGGTCCTGTTGTCGAGCGTCTGAGTAGTATAATACGGATTGGGAGTTGGTGTCACGCAGTAATATTCTGTGCTTGACTGGCTTGTGTAGGATGATCCATCATCAAGGATCTCAGTGCTGCTGCTTCGCTGGGACTTCGAGAGGGTGAAGGCTGCCTTTTCAGCAGGAGTCTCGGACAACAGGTGCGTTTGGGATTCCAGACTTCCGCTGCGCTGCCGGCGATGGTGCGGGGAAGCATCTGGCCTGAAACAACAGAGATGTAGGTTGCTTAAAGGCAATCACACACAAACATACACAGGGAGTTGGGGAGAGCACACATAGGCAAGTCAGGCACGCTGCCTCCCCAAAGCACAATACAAACTTTTCTTTCCAGGGAGGATATCTGCATTGCAAGAAATTCAGCTTGGCTGAATTTTCCATTTGCTGCAACAGTAGGAAATCTCATATAAAAATCTATTATGGTGACCAAGGTTAATCTGTGACAGGGATACATGCAAGCAAAGCTCACAAACTCACATTTTGTAATGATTTACAGGAGGGCCCTCAGTTTTTAAGTAGGTAAAGCCTGCACAAGTAACTAAGCTAAGAGCAGAACACAGGAAGATGGGTTTCCTGTGGCTCTGTCTCTCAAGGCCCTATTCCCCCAGCCAAGTGAACCACGAGCTCTTGACAACATTATAAGATTTATAGCACCTCTCCCTCCCCAGCATGGATTCTCAGCTGTCTAATAATGCAGGTGAGCTCACATTGCAGCTCTCTTCACATAGCAAGGGCACTAACTGACATCTCTCTCCTCTATCTAGCCACTTACTTTTTCAGGACGCTTGTAGGAACACAATCCACAGCAGACATCTGTCAGCTTGTGAACAAGGTTTTGTGGGGAGACCACTAGCTGATGAACAATACAATTTCATAAGCCTCACTGTTAAAAAATGAGGCTACAAAGGAGACTTAAAATAAATTCTGGCTATCTTACAGCTATTTTTCAGAAACTTTGGGGAGTTTGTTTTTTTTTGTAAACAATTTTCGCTTGTTCACAAAAAAAATAAAACTGCCCCTATCTGGAAATGACCCTTCTCCTACAGTTTTTAATGATCAGATAGGCAATACTTGTGTGCCAGCTTCCATCTCACTCCTAATTTTGCAGACACCCATTTGTGGGTGCTGCTATTTTCCCAGATAGGGTGGTGGTCACATAAATGCTCTCACACATGTCACAAAGCCAGTGCAGGACTGTGCCAGAAGATGGTGGCTGATATTAATCTTGTTCCTCCAATTCCAGAAAAGGTATTTTGAGAGCCTGACCTTGCTATAGGGAAAGCTCCACAGCAGTGGAACCTTTGCCCTCTTAACACCATTTTTGCTTTTATTCTTCTGCTGCCTAAGATGGACATCACACTTTAAACAAAGCCCCCTTACTGTAAGTGGCTGCTACTGTAGGCATTGCGTGTGAGCACGGGGGTTGTAGGCATGCTTCTCCCCCCATGGTGCTGGGGCGGCCGCTCCAGGGTTCGGTAGGGACTGCTGTGAGTCGAAAGCGGGTCCCTGTAACGAGGGAGACAACCTCAGTTAGGTTAAACACCATGCAAGTCATGGCACACACAATATGCACACCTTAAGTCTTGAAGAAACAAAACGAAGCGCAGAAAAAAAAAGGTAAGGGCATAACTGGATGTTCTTCTCTGTTTAAAGAACAGAATTACTAAAAAGGAAGAAAAATCCAACGTCTTCTGGGTCAAGAGAAGTCCTCACAGGATGACTGATAGGAAAAGCTGCTGCCAAAGGACAGAAGTATGAAGCAGAAGAGGCAGAGCAGGTTACAGAGAAGCAAAGGAGTCATTTTAAAATCAAGCACATCACAGATAAATGGTTACATATGGCTATAATTCAACTTCTGAACTTCATGTGGAGGAGTGTTCTGCTTCTCTTGAGGGATGGACAAGAAAAACACAAAGACATGACACTACCCAAATATTTTAATATTATAAAATATTTTTAAGCATGCCTTCAACAGCCTACTCACGCAAGACACAGGCAAAGAAATATCAAGATCAGTGGGAATCCCTACCCCAAGAACAACTAGCACCAGATCCAACCCACGTAACATGATCACACAACTGTTGGTAGAGTTACTGCTATCAATGCACTCCATGGAACTGTTCTTCTAACTCAGACAGTGCCCAAATCCCACAGATACATACAGGAACCTCACCCAGTCACCGCAGCTGGCACTAATGACAGCTGCTTGAATCCCAGTAACTCTGCTCTTACACAGAGAAATGCCCATCAGGACTTACACGAATTCTGTACGCTTTTACAATGTACCTGCTGAAATACCGATACCATCAGGAGGGATGGGTATGGTTTAGTGTTATCTGAAGCCATTAAGCACAGTCATCGGCAAAACTACAAGTTGTTTAATTACTACCAAAACCAAACCACACAAACGGAGATAAAGGGTGACAGTACTGGTGCACATGAGCAATTTCTTAAGTGCAGCCCTTGCTATTAAGTTTCTCACCCATTTCAAACTTCTTCACAAAGACCATATTATCCTACAATTTCAGAGACCGTGACAACTACTTACATACACTTATCCACACTGCTGTACTAAACAGCAAATTCAGCTCCCCTCACCAAATCTTGTAATCACAGAGGAGTGTGGAGGCAGCAGGCTCCGCTGGAGTGCCCACAGAAACAGGAGTCTTGGCAGGGGCAAGACAGAGCTCATGCCAGCAAGGCGGAGAGCACGGCGGCAGCAAGACGTGCCCTACCTGGAGTGTCTGGTTTCCAACAGCTGCTCGTTTATGGACGACTTTCTGAGATGAATTCTCTCCACCCCAAGGGACTTTGGTGGAGGAAGCCTTGGAGAAAGCTGCGCTGAGTTGGGTCTCTGTGCTGGCACAGGAAGCGATTCACCGACTGTGAAAAAGAATATGTAATTTTGTTAGCAAAATCCTTGATATTTTTGCCCTATATGCAAATCTGTGGCCCCTAAGCAGAAACACTTTGCACTACAGAGACAAGGAGAGAAGCTGTGAATCTAGAAAGGCTCTTCTGCCTGCACCGAGCTCTCCTCCACACAGACAAGAAGTTGTGGAGTCTCATACAGATCTCAGCAACACCGACTCCTACGGATATTACACCCAGCCTGGGGCTGTGCCAGGTCACAAAGTGGAACTTCCTTGGGAAAACACCTGTTTGCAGCACAATCTCTCCCAGAGACGAGCAGGCAAGCTCAGCCTCCGCAAAAGCCAGTTCCTCTCTCTCACCTTCCAGGTCTTTACTTGAAAATGACATTTCAAAAATTAGTTTTGAAACAGAACCTAGAAAGGACTGACTTCAAAAGCAACTGAACGAGCAAAGCCAACTGACAGACAGATTTGGCTGAAGGCAATTGCAAAGACGCGGGTTTGATCCTTGTTCTCACTTTGCTTAGGGCACATCCCGGGTTCCATCAGAGCCAACAGGAAGCTCCAATTTCACAGAAATGCAGGACGAGCATCACAGAAAACTCATTCACAAGCCAAAGCCCTGGCTCTGCTTTTACTCATACAAGCAGGAATCAGGTGTAACTCCATTTAAAGCACCAGATGGGTTGTATAAGTCTAAAACTGGGACAAAGTGAGATCAGAATCAGGCCCTAACTGAAAAGTGAGCAATAATTTACATAATGTTTGTCCCCAACTGATGATTATCCAGTTTAAGGGAGAGGCAAGCCAAGTCCTTTCCACCTTGTGGAACAGGGCGTGAATGTGTGTGTCTGTGGGTGTGTGTGTGAAATGAGTAAGCTGAGCAAACACCATACCCATGCAAGATGCAAGCTCACTAGGTAACAGATAAACATAAATGGATCGTTAATATCTGTCCCCATTCTACTTGGTTTTTCCCTAAGTTTTATAGTAGCTGTGAGGACAGAAGGGCTGGGCAAATCCTCCCAGCTCGTAACTCCTCCAGCAGCTCACCCGCCTCTGGCCAGGTCCTAGGGATGAAGTACTTGTTTGAAATTCAAAGCCTTCAGCTCACAGGTTCGTCATGTTTAAACCAATCACCTTCTCTAAAGACGAATCAGATCAGCTCACAGAGCAGACACTTTCAGTAACTAACCTATTTGAAGATGTTCCTGATTAGGCTCTTTTTTCCTCTGCTACAACATAATTTATCATCAAAAAGACACCAAAGCAGTAGGTTAAAGGACATTAAATCAAAGGAATGTCTCTGAAAATGCACACTTCATAGGAAGAAAAGGATAAGCAACATACCATCATCATAGGTTGTTGTGTCAGACAAAGAGCTGCTCTCAGATGGAATTATATCATCTGCGAATGAAAACAAACACTTTAAGGACGGGAGACCCAACATTAATTTCCAAATATCACATACAGTTTATTTTCTACAGTTTCACAGCCAGCTGCTACTTGGAACGCTCCAACCTGTACGCTTTAGTGCTCAACAGCCTGAAGACAGTCCTGCTTTGGAGTATATCATGACCTAGCTGTGTTCACCACAGCTCAGCAAGCTACCCAAGTAATTATCAAAGCAGATTCTCTTCAACTTCGGCGGGAATCAGGCCAAGATTTACAAAGGTGTTTTCCACCCAGTTTCCAATGGATCTCACAGGGTGTTCTGGTGCTTCAACAGGAGTCACAAGCCTATACAGACACACAGATCTTGGCTGCTAGCATCTCCCCTAGGTACACCTGGAATCCCACCAGGGAGGTATGAAATGCCTTTTTAAATTTGGCATTCGCTTTTGAATGTTTTATCAGCATACAAATCCTGTTTCAATTCAATTAAGATATATCCAGAATAATTCCACTGATTTTAACCAAGTTATTGCAAATTCCAACAACACAGAGAGCAGGAACTGTTGTACGGACACTGGAAATTTTTTTGTTTCTTTTACTTTTTGTTATTTATTCAAAGGACTTTACTGCATCTGCCTGTCCTCTCACCTTGGTACCACACACCACCACTTGCTCAGAAACAGCCTGTCCTTGCTAAGGGTTTAGAACAGACCAGCAGCAGAGAAATTAGGCTGGTGATAGAAATCAGCACTAGAGATAATTAACACAGGGAAAAGTCTTTTCCCAGGTTGTTTCTTGCAAGACACAGCACTGGTGGGGTTAAAAAGTCTACATGAACCTCCATGCATGAAGAAAAGGAAGCAAGAAACGACAACAGTGGAAGCAACTTTGTGCATGACACCTGCTTCCTCCATCACTCGTCATGAGCGCACGCCAACATACGCCGCTTCCTCGCTGTCACGCTTTGCTGCGAAGAGAGGTCTGATTACAGGAATATGGTAAACAGAGCAGCTTTTCAAGAACAGCGAAACTTCAGGGCTGGCCCCTGCCCTGAAGGGACTTGTCAGACCACCGAGGATGGGTTGCAGCTCTGCTTGCAACCTGACACTGGGAAAAAGCTTCAGGGGAGCTTTATTCACATGAATTTGACCACATGGTGGTGAAATATGGAACTGGGCCCAGCACAAAGAGGAAAAAATCTACCGAGAAAAAAGAAAAGCCAGTCTAAAGCTACACTGCCAGATTCACGTGGGATCTGCAATGCTGACATACAGGGGAGCTCTGACTTTAAATCCTAAATCTGCAATTCTCTGCAGAAGTGGAAGAAACTACAGAGGAAGCAAAGGAAAGAGAGAGTGGAACATGAGGAGCAGGAGACAGTCCAGTATGTCCTCCACCTTTGGGGTTGGGATGAAAATATCTATGGTTTGATTCAATAAATCAATGTTACTATTTAATATGTTTTTTTCCAATGAGTTATTCCCCAAATTCACAGCTGCAAGTGACTCATGACTGCCTTCTGAGACCCTGTATCTTGAGCCTGTGAGTACTGTCAGCAATGGTGAAAAGGTGGCATATAAAACCAGTTATTGGAGCCGATGACAGTTCTGCTGCAGGTAGACAAATACACGGTGCACTGCAAGAGTTAGGAACTGGAAGAGAATGCAGCTAACTAGTGCAGGCTGAGTATTTGCTGTCTTGTAGTCCCTACCTGCAGGGAGACCCTCCAAGACACAGAGTCTGGTCCCTCCTGGCTGTGTCCACCTTCTCAGACAGCAAACAAGGATGTAAATGTAAAAAATGTTGCAAAAAGATGGGCTGAATGTATAAGGACCAACTCTTAAGTTGTTTGCTGGCACAACAGGACAAAAAAAAAAAAAACTGCATACAACAGACAGCACTGACGCTGCCTCACAGGGCTCTCTGATATTGGTCTTCAGGAGCTTCCTGGTTATTACTACACATCACATGCTCCAGGTAATACAGGACCTCCCACAATTAATATCCAGACTGGTGAGCAAGAGACTGGAAAAACAGATGTTTTCCTCATCTCCGTCAATCACAAACTAGCTGGGCCACATTAAATAAGTGATCATCAACCTTTCAGAATGAGCACTTGGTGATGATGGATAGCCCAGTGCTGCTGTGGTTTGTGCTGGGTAAGAATCCAAACCAAGCCCTCAACAAGAATGGGGCATGGTGAAGGCTTCCCCAAGAGAAACCTAGCAGAGCACAGGAGAAGGGTCTCCTCTCAAGGGTCAGCAAGAGGTTATCGATATAAACAGCAGAGAAATCTTGCATTTTCTTTCCAAACTTGCAATTTCAGGAAAAACCACATTAACCTCGCAAACCAGCATTTCCTCTGGGACAAAGCGGAAAAAAGAAATCAATTAAACATTAGCAATTAGCCATATATATATATTTTCCACAGACAGGAGAAGTAAAACATGTCCTAAAATGGTTAGTCACTGTGGAAACTAGAACCACCTGCAACACCTACTAACTTTTACTACTCCCAAACTCCTTCCATTGGCTTGGATACTAGCAAGTTTCCATGCTTTATTCTATGAAGCAGCAAGAATCTCACCTCCCTTAAGAAAAAATAAAATCAAATCACACTTCCAGAACAGAGAGGGCAAGGGTGTCTGCTTTCACTATGCCCATCAATGGCAAATGCTTATATCTGTTTGCTACTATTTGCATTCATAAACTCTTGAACTTTGCTTATGTCTTCCTGAAAATCGTAATTTTTAACCAAGAAACAAAGTCTTTGATCCTTATTTCCTCAATCTTGTAGAAAACCTCTCAGGCTCTTTTTTTTGCTGGAACTGAAGCATTGCAGAAGAGGAGGGAGATCTTGCATGCGGCAGCTTAGACACACAACTGCACTCAATACACTGAATTCCACACCACACCAGTTTCGGCTGAGATGCTCCCGCCAGCCTTTCTACGTACACCACCTTCGGTCTGCACCTCGTGCTGGGATGTGTCTGCACTTGTTCCCAAAACTGCAGCTTATTCTGCCCTCAGCCTATAAGCAGTGCACTTACCGTATCAGATGCAGCAATTGCATCTCTATTTTTCTTACTTAACTGCCTTGAAGAAGATAAAAATCATACAGAGGAGATGTAAACAAAACGTGTAAGTGAGCCAAATTTTTTTTTTTTTTCCTGTTTTCACCAGAACACGGGGAATTCTCTCACCTACCTGGTAGAGTAAGAGTTGATTTCTGGGTTGGTTTTTTGCCACACTTTATTCTATATTCATTTATGGAATTCTCTATCTCTTGCAGCTTTTTTACAGCATCAGCATACTCCTGCTTTCTTTTCTTCTTCACATTTTTGCAGAGGTCTGGCTCACTGGCAAGTTTCTTTGCAGCTTCCACCAGCTTTTGCTGTATGATAAAATTGCTCTCCAAGTCCTGCAAAGCGGGATCCTGCAAATTCATGAGATGAGTTACTTGCTTCTACTCTGGGCAAAAATTCTCAACTAAGGTTATTGGATAGAAGATCTGTTTTCATGGTAATGAAGTTAAATCTTGAGCACAAAACACAGAAATGGCAAAGTTTACATGCAAGACAATCTAAGCATATGAAATCCTTACATCTTATTTCTCTGACAAGTGTAAGATTATGAGACCTCTTGAGAAAGGTCTAAAGTTCTCCAGCCTGGGTGACAAAAAAATAGACACCTAAATTCAGGGTTAGATCCTTCTCTTACACAAGCCAACCTGCAAGCTGTTAAACCTCCTGCTCCAAGTCCACACCTGAAAATGTCTGTTCAAAAATCTCTCTTCAGAGGAAACAAAAATGGAATTTGAGATCACCATGCCTATGTAACAGGGAGTTGGAGGCTTTAATTAATTGTTTGTAAACACTTTGAGAGGCTCAGATGAAAGGTGCTGCAGAGGTGCTAAGCAACACATTATTAAATCTGGTCAGTAGGACTTTGTTTCAACAGCATCAGTTTGCTGCAGACATGGATTACACCAGCCCCGTCAGCCAGGGCAGCGAGTTTTTGGTGAAAAACAGACGCAAAGTGTCCAACACCTACTTACTTTTTGGATGATACAGCTTGCTAACAAATCTCAGAGGGAATGAGGGGGAATGGTATGTGTCCAGAAACTGCACATATCTGAATTACCATATCTCCTGAGTCAGTCTCTGCCAAAGTTCATATTAACTTCTTGAGCAACATACAGAGCTTTTACTTCAGTGGAACTTGCATTAAGCCAGAGATAAATCTCCTCCTGCTGTCACCTGTCACACAACTATGCTCACAGACAGACGATTTTGCAAGGGGAACAGCGCACGCCCCTGCCACGTTCTGGGTTCAAACACAATTTTAACACGACACAAATCAATGCTTGAGAAAAGCTCATAGTCATGGGTTGCCAAACAGCATTATGCACCTGTTCTCCTCTTATTAGCAGCAAAATGTTCATAAAAATCAAAAAGCATGGCCAAATCAGGGATTCAGGTCAGGGGATTTTAAGGCCTTTCAAAAGAGCCAACTTCCTGGCCATTTCAAAGGCAGCACGGCTGAAATAAGGGAGGTACCAGTTTAAATTTCCCAGCCGTCTCCTCTTAAACAATCAGGGCAGAGCTGGATTATTTACAAGTGGTTTTGGCCACTGATCTGGCCACCCCACCTCTGCTGCAAAAACAAACAGCAGCGCTCACCTCTTCACTCGGGAGCAGGTTGTCATCCAGCTTGAACGCCGTGCCAACGCGTCTCCTGACCTGGGGAGGTTCCTCTCCAGCGCTCAGAGGATACTCCTTGGGCATCTTGCCCGTCAGCTCCTGGGGAACAGAGAGGGTTCCATATGAAGGACGGGAGGGAAAAGAGGGCTTTTGCCCGCCCCGACCTCAGTGTAAGTTGCAGTTCTCACCGCCTCTCGCAGACAGATTTTCTTCAGCTCCTCAACTTTCTGAAGCAGTTTTTCCTGAAGGAGTTTTTCTTTCTTCTTTAGTTCCGTAATTTTCTCCTTCTTTTGTTCTTCACTGACCTCTGAATCCTGAGACCCTGAAAAATACACCCTGTATCAGAGGATTTGCAGGTAAAAGGGTTTTTTTTTGGTTTTTTTTTTGTTTTTTTTAAAGATCCCCCCAAAGCAGTCCAGCTCAGCAAAACAACGTATTATTCAAAGTGCAATGTCCAGCTCTCGTGTCATCCAGCAGGTAGGCTTTTAGAAAATCGGCACTTTTTCAAATCCCCAGCGTATATACTTGCACGGTAAGTCCCAACCTGAAAACCCACCAACCAGAATCTAAATCGATGCATTAAGGTTATCTACAACATACTTGCTATTTTAGCTTCGGCTTTGCAGTCAAGACAGACACAGGCTCCTCACTTGGGCTTCACCTTGAGGCACCTCTGTGTGGCAGCCAGGCTTTTACCTCCTTGCTGTTCCCCTCCTCCACAGTTAAAGGAGTAAAGTCCACTCCAGAGCTGAGCTTTATTTGAAAGCATTTATCTTCTCTGCTTATTTTTGAGGAAGTTCAAGGCAATTTAACTCCCACCACAGGTGCTTGCAGTTAGCCTAGATCAAATTTCCCTTGGACTTTGATATCAAACTATTCATGGACCAAACAGTACACGGGTGCTTATCCATCTAGTGTATTTTTATTTCCTTATTTAGTTATGGGGGGGAAACAGCAGATTATACCATCGATGTTACTGTTTCAGATATATAACTAACACATATTTTCACGTGTCACTGTATGGTCAGCTAGCCCCATTTTCCCTTTTAACACACACAAGCCCTTCTGCACTTCACTACCTTACATCGACATGAAGTATTACCTGATGAGATCAAACTGCCGTTGCTGGCCATAATAAGCTGGTTCTTTGCCTCCAAGCTCACTAGCTTTGAAACTTTTGGTGTTCCCATCTCTGTCAGATCCATGGCAATATCATCCAAACTTCTGGCTGAAGGAATTTTTGCCTGAAGGAATTAAAAAAAAAATAATTCAGCCTCATCAAGTTACCTCTAACTTCAGAACAAAGGGTCACAGAAGATGATGTTTCACACCTCATCTCCCACAAAATTAAGGGATAAAGCAACAGCATCACAGAGGAGCTTGCGATGCACAGGGCTGTGCTGGCATTCCTCTCTCCCTCTGCCCCCAAAGCCTGGACCACCTCCCAGACTCTTTGCTGTTTGCACCGTGTTCAAAACAAACACAAGAAGGAGACAAAAGAAAAAGCAGATTAAACACTGAGACATGGGAATTCCCTCTTCTGTGATTACACTTCCACAGCCATTAATTGCAGGCAGGCTAAAATGGATCGAATAACAATATCGTCGCTAATAGACTGCTCAAAAAGCTGACAAAAACGATTTGTAGTTTTTCTCCAGAGAGTAGTTCATTCATTGAAAAACATACACTGAAGGATATACAGGAAAGGTGTTGAAACTTATGCCCACAGTACAGTGCCTTACAACTTACTTTGCTTTGCTTTCTGTCCAAGTAAAACTGGTGTTGACTGATGGCCATCACCCAGATGGACTTGATCAGGGAAGTGTTTGCATACCAGGTTTGCACTACCAGCCCACTCTGACCAAAGGTCCTTCTCGACACTGAAATTCTGAGGAATTGAAAAGAAATGCAATTTCAAGACAGGTCTTTGAGGTTTGAAATCCCAAACGCGCCTCTCTCAACCAGGCAAGGCTCAGCCTTAATTTTAGAGATGTGAAAACTTTGCTTTCCTCCTCGCCACCACCCAGTGCTGCTGCCTTTCTTCCCTCCAAACCTTCCTTTCATTTTACGAAGTTTAAGTTAAAGACTCCTCGGCTGAGCTCCGCAACATGCAGCAGCAGCAACTATTGTGTTTTTAGTTTAGCAGTGCAATCGTGCTCCCGAGACCAATGGCTGGGTACGCTATGAACCTAGAAATTGTGAGCAGACTGCCACGGGAACCTGAAAGGAGGGACCAGGCAGGGTGGGAGACCTGGGGGGATCAGCAGAGCATCTCGCTGCTCCTCCTGGTGCCGTGGTCCTGTGCCAGAGGTGGAAAGAATGGCAACAGGAGAAGCAGAAAGGAAGGTGGAGTCAGAAATTCACCCTGGGCAAAGGTTCTTTCTTCTTGGGAGGGATCTTGAGAGGAAGGCACAGGAAAGGAGCCAGCGGGTGAGCTCCCACCCTAACCGGCAGCGCTCCTTTGGGCCCCTGAGGCTCGAGCTCAGAGGAGGAAGCATCACTGCCAAGGCAGGGGAGGGCAGAAGGTGAACAAGTCAGTCACGTCCAGGTCCTTCTGGCTGCTTTCCTGGGTCTTCTACTGCACAGGCACATTACAGCGGCCTCTCAGGGAAGTGTTTTGTAAAGTGAGAAAATCTGGCCATATAGTCCTCTCTCTGCTCCAAAAACTCCCTAGGTGAACACCATAGGCAATATGAGAGAAGGACACCCAGAGCTGTAACACATCAACAGTCGCTCCAGGTTGCTCACTACAACTGTGACCTTCCCTCTGCAACATCATAGCACTACTCGTCCACCACCCACAGCCCAGATCCAGTCTCGGTCTGCCCTGCCAAGGGCAGGATCAGGCTCAGTGACGCAAAGCCCAGAGTAAACTCAGGTCTGTGTTGAACTCAGAGGCACCTCCCACCCCTGTCTGCTAACACGAGATGATGAATCCCCAGTCTGAGTAAAGGCTCATCCTGCTGCTACAACTGCCTTCTCCAGGCTTACCTGGGGGGATCGTGCACTTCCACAGCAAATTTCTTTTCACGGAAATAGAGATTTTCCAGCTGTTTCCATTGAAATAGCTAGAATTGGGAGAAAGGAGCAGAACAGTGTCACTGCAAGAATCATAAGTCTTCTACCCCAAGGTTATGCAACTTCAGCAAATTACAATTCCTGTGTATTTTCAGCTATGGCATGCACTCAGCAATAACAACGTTCATAACATCAATTAAAATAAACACATAAATATAAATACATAGGAGTATTTCACACTCAAGTCATTTCACACTCTTACAGATAATGTATTACAGATTGAGGATTTTGCCTGTGACAGCATCTATTTCCTTCAATAGCACATTTAATATCACTGCCAGAAGTTCACAGAGATCTTGGGAGTGCAGCTAAAGTCCTTGTCTCTCTGATTAAGAGCAAAAATCTCTATACAAAGTAGGTCCATAGACACCTATGGTCTCTTCCTTCAGTCAGAACATCTCCAGGGAACAGCAGCAGCTTCGGGAAAACCAAGACCTTTTTCTTCGCAAGGCACTGGGTGAGAGACTCAGCATGACATTTTGGAGCAGGGGTACAACATGTACAAAGAGCAGCTTCAGGAGGAAACCACCCCACAACACATACTTTGTAAGGAAACCACAGATTTCCTGCAAAACGCCAGCTGGGAGAAGAGATCAAAGTCAACCAGGGCTTGGCAGCTGCACCCATGGGATCAGAATTTCATACGAATCCCTTTGCACCAGCACTAGCCACCCACCCTCCGGGGATGATCCAGAGGTTGCATCCTCTCAGCCCAGCTTTGGCTGAGCTGTTCCCCTCGGTGGAGGTCCCGGCAGCACCACCTCCTGCCCTGTCTCCAGCGGTGCCAGGGTGTGTGGGTGAACACGGAGACCCGTACGGGTGTCCCCAAGGATGTCACACAAAGATAATGCTGTGGAGAGGTGCAGCATCACACGCAGCATCACACGCTGCTGGAGTTCACCGCTGGCTACTTCTTGGAGCCAGAGCCCAGGTACCTGAGGAACTTCCCCCCAGGCTGGGCAGGCAGGGCCAGCGTTAAGCAGGAGAGATGAGCTCACAACATCAGTGATCCAGCTGAGGCACCCAGGCCACTACAGTGACCCCCTCCTACCCCACGGGAGTTTTTCAAAAAGCCTTCAAGGATGCAGCCACCACAGCAGAAGTCCCCAGGACATGCAACATACTCACTGGCCTCTGCGAAAACCCAACACGCCATGCTCTGACTATGGAAGAACTTCAAGTTTTGTAGAAAATTACGTATTACGCCACACTGCATTTGAAACATTCTTGACACGGATCGTAAATGAAACATAACCCAGCGCACGTGTTTGTGGGGAAAACTCTTGGCTCTTTCAGCAACCTTTCCCTTTGTTTAGTTAAAACTTTCCTTTCTAGTAATACAATTTATTATTAGATCCTGCTAGATGAAAAATGCAGCAAGGGGAAATGTCATCTCCTTAAACTAATAAGTCATTTTCTAGGAGATTGTGGAAGTTTTATTCTGCTGTACTAAAGGCACCCTGTCCAGTCATCCTATTTTCAGTGCCCTTTGTATAACTTGGCACTGAATTTTTAAACAAATACATTAAAAAAAAAAAAAAGAAAACAGCTCATGCAGTACGTCAAGACATTGAGCAACAGCACCCATGGGTGCTCCCGCACACAGGCACCCCCAGCACAACCCCGGCAGCTCGGCTGCCTGCCCACCCTTCCCAGCCCCGCCGTGCCCACTCCCATCCCCACTCTCACCTCCCCGCACCGCCGGCCGCTCCGGAAAGCGTCAAAGGTGACATGAGAAGAGCAGAAGGAGAGGCGGCCGCCGTGCCGCCATCCCTCCCCGGCAGCTCCGCTTGCCCCGGCTTCGCCTCCCACTGCTGACACACGCCTGACATCACCGCCTCTCCCGGCAGCGACGCCTCCCCAACCCACCCTTTCCCTCAGATACGGGGAAAACCAAACGGAGGAGAGAGCAGAAGAGGGTTTTTCTACCCAGGGCCTGCACCCCTTCAGAACACCACAAGGCCTCGCTGGGGGTCGAGGTGGGAGCGAGCGTGGCGAGGGGGGCTGCGGCCGGACCCCCCCCCCAGTCCCAGCCTCGCCAGCATTGACTCACACCTGAGAGCCAACAGGTTCGACCAGAAGCATCACGCCGTGTTCCCAGCCACCCCGCTCCCATGCTCGTAAAAAACGATGGGTGTGCTTCAAACATGACCTCTGGAAAAAAAACCCGCCTCGCTGCCGCTTATCGGTTGCGGGTGATGAGTCCCCGCTCCCCTTTATCACTTCCTCTGGGTTTTTCCCCTCCGGACATGCTCGGCATTCCTAAGGGCTGCGGGAGAAGGGGTCACCTGTCCCAGGGGCAGCGGGGGTGAAGAGGGTCGCGTTTGGCAGGGGGAGAAAATGCAGCTGCCCCACCACCTCGGGCAGAGGGGTTCACCAGCACTCCAAGGGTCTGGGTTGGACCCTTCCATAAGGAGTTGCTGGTGCAAATCTAACGCCAGTCCTGCATCCCTGATCATCTGTGCTGCCAAGAATGAAAAAAAAAAAGAAAAAAAAAAAAAAAAAAAAAAAAGCATATTCTGACATACAACACTGCTTGCCTCCCCTTGAAGAACAATTTTTAAAAAATCAGATGCAAAAAACTTACTTTTCTGGGCTTAACTTTGTCTTGTAAGTCGTACTGGCCTATTCCTTTGTAACTTATTCCAAGCCACCACGGGATTCCTTGTTTATCCTGAAAAACAGATGCCCACGTGAACCACGAGCCACTTAAGAATTAAGCAATTCCAAGATTAGAGCCCATTTCATTCTGCAACAAGTATGGGTAGGTATGGAACAAGGACTTTTTTTGCAAACAAATGGATGTGAAGTGGATTGCTGAGGTGAACGTCAAAACTTTCCACCCTTGCCTTCTCAGGCAGAGGCAAGAAACTATACGGTGGTGGTGCAAAGTGGGCAAAAAAGCGACAGTGCTGCTGAAACAAGGGGGTGTCACTCATTGCAGGAGTGGCTGTGAGGGGGGAAGGATATGGGATAGGAAAAAAAAAAAAAAAAAAAAAAAAAAGCCTTTGCATGTCTAAGGAAACCTGCATGGAATTGCCTCAGGATGTGGGCAGAGCTTTGCCCCATTTCCTCCCCACCCCTCCCCATCCATCCCAGTCCAAAAAGGAGCTGACAGGTGCCCCAAGCATTTGCAGCCAGGCACATTCAGCACAAAGCCGTTTGCCTCCTTGCCCAAAGACACAGGGGACTGGGACAACTCCAGCTCCTGCTTCTGCTGCTCCACTGCAGGAGAGATGGGAACACGGTGTTTGAAATTCTGCACACAGAATACATTTTTCCTCTTACAGACCAAAAAAGCACCCTGTCCTTAAGCTATCTTGCTTAAGAACAATATAAGCTCCTTAGCAATTAACTCCTCTGACAAACTCTCCTGCAGTCAGGACAGAAAAAAACCCCACCAAAGATTATATGACTAGCTTCAGAATAAGCTGTGGACTAAGAATATCCATCTAGGTGCACCTAAAAATAATAATGAATTAATGTGTTAACAAGTTTCTGCCTAACATCAGATTGATGAAGACAAGAGGAAAAAAAGGCCTCAATACAAACAAGGGCAAAAGTTTTAAAGAATAAACCAGAGTAAACCCAATGAAATTCTATAAATTCCTT
Source organism: Tetrax tetrax (assembly GCA_009806455.1). NCBI lineage: Eukaryota > Metazoa > Chordata > Aves > Otidiformes > Otididae > Tetrax > Tetrax tetrax. The sequence continues at coordinate 23,676 of WHYT01015628.1, read as the reverse complement.
GAAACAAATTACTCTAAATTGTGGTCAAAAGGCAACACCCAGGAAACCATCACAGCACTAGAGTCTTCCTGCTCCCTCCAAATACTCCTTAACTCTGGAGAGACATGTTGCTAAATCATTCCTAATTTCAATCTTAGCTATGCATATTAAAAGACAAAACAGTTGTTAAAAAAAAAATTTGGAAATCTAAAACTGGTTTTTGAGGGTTGGAGGACCAATTAGGAATAATTAAGATGTTTTTGTGGATGTTTTGCAATGTATGTTCCCTTAACCAGATGATTATTCCCACCAGAGCTAATGAATGTTTTCGTAATAGCTTCCCATCTGTTTAGATTGCCAGATCCTCCTGAAAACTCCCATGGAGGGTAGCAGGGGCTGTCTGTCCAACTCCACAGGCAGAGTTTGTTCAAGGTTTGATTCCTCGGTCTTTTTGGAGAAGGTGGAGGTGCAAAGCTCTCTGATCACTCAGGCACCTCTGTGCACCAGCCGGACTCCTGCCAGCCAGCCGCTGCTTTTGCCAGCCCACGAGTTCCAGTTATCTCCATTTCTACTGCGATCCTCTTCCAGACACTACAGAACACCCAACCAACCTTCTTCCCCGTGCGAGAAGAGCTGTAATTGTAGTCTAACGAGACACAAAGCAGACAGACTGCTTAAGGAGTGAGACATATTAAAGAAGCAGCTGGTTTTTTACCTGGCCAATCTTGTACCCAGTTTTGAATAAAATGCCAGTTTTTCTGGGCCTGACAGCAGGAGCTCGCCGGCTCAGAAAAACGGCTCCATCGGGATCGCTGGCAGGAGCAAGCGGAGCCCCTGCCTTGGGAAACGTGCAACAGAGCTCCTCAGGGGCCCTTTGTTCAATATTCATATCAGCCTGATGCATTTTGTTTGAAAAATATTTCAATTATTATTTATTTATTTATTTGGCAAGGTGGTAACAATCCAACTGCTGGGTTTGTGCAGCCAAGCGCTGCTGCACCAGCTCTGGGCACAGCGTGTGTCAGGGCTGCACCTGGAACGTTTCCAAGGTTGATGGCAAATTCTGACCAAAGAGGTAAATTATTCAGATCTTTTGATTTTTCCACCCAAGGGACCGTTGGGTAAGGTCAGCGTGGAAGCGCAAACCACGCTGCAGCGTTTGCAGCGGCCGTTCCCTCGGGGGGCACTTTCAAAGCTCCTCGTGGTACGTGCGGTGCCCGTAAGGAGATTTGGCAACCAACAGCCCAGGAACTCGCTGGGAACAGCAATCTCCAGACAAATCTGGCAATTCAGACCAAGGAAACAGAAAAGATTTCTGCCCACAGGAATGCACCCCGCCCCATGAAGGAAATTACCGCCCTGTCGGCAACGCTGGAAGAAGGGCTGTGTTTCAGCCCCTCCGCTGCAGTTTGCTGCCTGGCACACTGCCTTCAACTGAAATCTTTTTGGTTTAGATTGCTACGCCTGGCCATGGAGGGGGGCATTTGAGGAGATGGCAGGAGAGCCAAACTGCCCCACCTGCAGCAACTTCTGAGAGCAGGAGGCAGAGTGCTCCCACCTGTGCCAGCATAAACTGGCAGAGCTCACCCAGAGGCATCCTTCATCTCCTACATATTATGCCATTCCTCTAAAAATCTCTTCAATCACATTTTTTTTTCTAACACATTATGACCCATCCTTGCTCAGTTCTTGCTAGCGTTGGCATTAACAGGAATCAGAGATGTCTCGGCACCAAACTGTCCCAAAATGCCTGTGTTTTGGGCCGGGTGATGCTCAAGCAACTTTTCACACATCTGGAAGGAACTGAATTTCAGAGCAGCCTTGTAACAGCTCTGTGTTTATTTTAAATAATCATGCAAGCTTAGTATCTTATGTCTAAATCAATTGCTTCTACTTGGTGAGAGATAAACACCACAAAAGAAATCTCTGCCTAATTAGATCTGCCTGCTGAGAAGCCTGTATGAATGCCGTTGTGTTCTGAAGCATTCAGCAAAGCAGGACAGCAAATTTACATTAAATTAATGCTCTGCAAGGGAAAACTTTCAGCATCAGCTCTTAAGAATATGTTGAATCAAAAGAAAAAATATCATAAATATTACCCATTTCAAAACTAGTATACTCTAACAAAAACACTTCTGAGAACATAATGGATTCAAGACAACCAGCAATAGAATCAAAATTCTTGTAGATTTGAAACAATACCACAGCAAGATTAACTCTTCTCTTCAGACATTACAGTTCATTTATCACCGGGGAGTCACCCACAGAAACACAACGAAGTGGGAGAACGAGTCAAAAAGCCAGCAAGCTGCCTTCTCAAATTCCCATCCCTCAGAGGATCACCACGTCTTGGCTGAAGGCAAAATAAACTCAACGTGTACCCTAATACATACTCCATGAACAAGACGACGCATTGTTTATCTCACCAATGAGAAGAATAGGAGCAGAGATAAAAGGGAGAACTGCTCTGTTTTGAAACAGCATACGGAGTCCTGGGACCTGCTTTATGCTTTTCCTAAATGATCCAGAGGAGACCGGGGACAGGATCTTGGCATGCCACCCCATAGCAAGCAGGACGCATTTCTCCACGCGGGAGGCATCTCTCAGTATTAACTGCAGCCGAAGGGAGAATATGTTTGCAAAGCAGCAGGACCGCAGAGCTAATCCCAGGTCTGAGCTGAAATCTGAATTGGGGTTGCCAAACCCAGTCTTTTTATGCCCTGTGAGACGTCAGGATTATAATCAACTGAGCCCAGCGTAACCTCCAGCCAGCGTGGAGCCACAGCTTTTATCTATGAAGTAAAAGACAACTTTCATGAATGACACAAAAAAGTAATTCTCCATTTTCAGTCTCTTGCAGCACTGGAGCACGGTGCTTCCCTTGCCTCCCATCAGCTCACAGTCCCGGGCGAAGGGTAAAACAGGCACCCACTTCACTAGAAACAGCTTTCAAAGCAATACAAGCTCTCAGGAGTGACTTACAGCAACAAAACTCCTCTCTCCAAACCATCTCAGGTCAACCAGCAAAATATTAACAGCCAGACTCACACCTCCCCAGCCAGCTTCACAGAGACAGGCAGACACGGCAGGTTCTCCTGGTCCAGCCCTGCGTTACACGCCGTCCTCTCCAACAGCGCAGAGATGACTGATGGTACATGCGCAAGCGTTGGCAAGGCTGGGCGATACGGATCTGGAGATTGCTTCATCCAGGTCTGTCACGCAAGTTGCTTCCTGTGAAGAGTTCTCAACCTTGGACTTCACACAGCAGTGTTGATACAACAACAAAATCTTGGGATAACCACTGCGCTCCAAGGCTCATATTTAGGTGTCATTGCCTAAAGACCTACTTGGATAAAGCCAAAAGATTTTGCTTTTTGAGGAGGATGGTTATATTTATTGGGATTTAATTGGCACTGCATTAATTGGTGCAGTTAAATTTATACATACTATTTCATTATTATTAATTTAATAATTTTATTCTGGATATGGACTTGGCTCTTACCGGATGCCAACGATGAACACATTAAACAAAGGCCGCTATGTCTGACAGCAGCCATTAGCATCGCAGAAAAGACAACGGGAGCAGAATAAACCCCCCAGTACAAACTCAGCTGGAGCACAAGCATCAACTCCTGTTCAAAGCCTCCCACCTGAAACTCAGCAGCTTTCTCACTGCAGCCAGTACCAGAGAGGTTTGCACACCCAGAGATGCCTTGTATCTTTAAAATTAGGAAAGGCCAGCTTGGTTTTCGTTAGACTTGGACTCGGTCTTTCCCTATTACTGAGCTAATCAGCTGCATGTATATTTAAACACTGCTAACTGGAGAAGCGGAGCACAGTATGGATGCTCTTTCCCAGATGGCTAGGGATAAACACAACAGCACTTTTGGTCCACAGTATAAACAGCAGGATAACACCAGAACGTGGCAGTTGTGAGTTTGGCTCCATCCTGAAAAGCAAAGCAAGAAAATTCTGCTAAATCCAGCAAAACTGTCACCTCTGCTCCAAAAGACAGGCACAGTTTACATGCCTACTCTTCTCTTGCCTGCTGCTTTAGAAAAGACTCCTTGGAGATTCAGGGAAGCTACACAGACTTCTCTCTCTGAAATATATTCCGATACATTCATAAATACGAACAAACAACAACATTGGTTAAAAGGAAACTTCTGCCTGCCGCACCGCAGGCAGCAAGGCTATAGCTACACCAAAATAAACAGCAGCATCTCAATATTTTAACTCCAAAACCAAGCCTGGACACAAGTGCCTCTAGACCTAGCATCTGCTGTCCCCCCAGAAAGCAATCCGATTCCAATTACTTTCATGGATCACATCAGAAGTGCACTTTGTATTTCAAACCTGGAAACACCTTTTTTATGAGGAAACTGCCTATTTAGTCACATGCTAAAAGTAGTCATGACTCAGGATGAGCTGTGGCTTAAGTAATTTTTGTCCTCTGCTATTAACACCAGAAACAAATCCATAAGGATGCTACAGCCACATCCATCTCCACTTCTTCAGTCAGCCTACTGGCATTAAACCTTCCCTCTGCATTTTCAGGCTCCTCTCTCCCACCTTCCGTTTTAATCTCTATCCTCTGTTGTACAATTATTAATTACAGCAAAGCAGACAATTATATAATTTCCATTGTAACGCTTCCACTGCAGAGGTTTTTATTTTACTTTATTTTTCTTAAACACAACTCCTGCTTCATTCAAAGGCAATGCCTCATAACTAACTGTAGCAGGGTGTGACTTGGTATCTGGACCCTACTGACCTTAAAAAAAAATAAATTCCTTTATCTGCCTGGTTGATGTTGTAAACTGAAATCCCACAGCATAAAAACTGCTGGGCGAAGCAATGCTTCTAGCCCAGCAGGCTGCATTTTCTTGGAGAGTGTTGCTGGTCATAGCTGGACATCTTTGCAAGAGAATGATCCATGTCTGACCTGACTGAAAAATCTGGTAGAAGTTGCCTAAAAACTTGGAAGTGCTCACGAGCAAGAGGAGCTGCTTGATGCTATCCTTTGACGATCAATGGCTGCACCAACATTGACCTGATTTTCTAGGCTTCTTCTTGTGTCGCCACCACTGTAGAACAGGCACGGTAAGAGAGATCTGGGGCTAAACTAAGTGCTTTCCTGAACAAAGCAAAGGAGGGACACCGGAGTTCAACCTTGGACACACAGGTATACAAATACACCAAAAGAAACCAAGTCATAGCCTGCACTGGAAAAGAGAAGATCAAGTTGGGAGCTTGAAGGGGAATTGCTCTTAACAGGGAAGTTTCGTTAAGCTGTGTTTTTTTGGCACAAATACACTAAACAGTATCATTTTGCAAATGTGAAATTCCCTGGCAAGAAGCAGACACTTCATGTGAACTCCTGCCCAGATCATTCCTGGGGAAGGAGAACAGCAAAACCCCAGGTCTCCATCTCCTCACGGCTCAGATGTTCCAACAAAGACATGATCAGAAAGAAGCCACACACATCCTGTTCAACCGCGCAGGCCCTGTACGTGCAGTCCTGGCTCTTCCGTGCAGCCAGGCGGGTTCAACGACTCTTCAAAGGCTGTCAGGGCTCAGTCCTGTCGCAGGGAGACGTCTGCTGCTACAGGACCAGGTGACCTCCCAACACATCACGTGCCTGGGCTGCACGATGGATTTCCAAGGCCACCAGAAGAGCCTGTTGGGGCTGGCTGACGGGGGCTTTGAGGGGGCCAGCAGCGCGATACGCAACGCCCCGTTTAAACAACAAAGGAGGGTGACGGCAGAGTTCGCTCTGCAGAAGACACAATGGGGAGCCAGGGGGGTGGAAAAAGAGGAGAGTGACCTCCAGCATTTGGCATTGACTTGCAATTGCCCAATTCATTGCATCACTAAAATGTGCAGTTGCCTAAACAGGCCTGCAGTTTCACACAGTTCCCCTCATATTTCATGGGTATCAGTGGAGCCTTCTATCACTTCACATGCAAGAACCACCTATGAAAGCCAAGTGAGAACACTGCTTGAGTACAAGGCCTTTAGCTCAAGACTTGCAGAAACCCAATTACTTCATACTTCTGTCGTTATCCTTGGAGGCTGCCAAAATTCCTGTCCAGGCTGTCCTGAGACCACCAAACTCAAGATGACACACGAGCCAAAACTCCCAAAGGGAGTCTTTCCAGGGTCTATGTGAGAGGGAGAGTTTTACTGCCTCAGTGCCAGCAGAATTCTCCTTCTCCCTCCAGTGCCTTGGCTTTTGCTCACTAGCCTATTAAGCAACAATTAAAAAAAAAAAAAAAAAAAAAAAAGCAAAACTGTGGCCAATGACTACATCCACTAAGTTCAGGCATGGACAGCTGCAGGAAGAGAGAACAGCACAAAACATCAGCTTCTCGGGTACCACAGTCATGGCCATGACTCAAAGTAAGGAGACATCATCTCTGCTGAGCTCTTCTGCACAAAACACTTTGGCCCAGGCTCTGCTCTACAAATGGGAATAAATGGTGTATTTCCATCACTCTCCAAAAATATTTCTCAGCATTTCTCCTCTCCAAGTACGCACTCACTAATCACCTGCCACTTTGAAGCAGTCTTTTCTATACTGTTTTGTTTTTTTTTTTTTTTTCTAATCTTGATTAGAAATGTCTCTGGAGAAACTATTAACTTCTTCGGATCTACAAGTTATATCCAGTTTAATTAAGCTGATATCAATTTAGCTCCTGATATGATTACAGAAGGTTTTAGAAAGATTCCTTTTGGTCTTCTGCAGCACATAATGCTTTCCTGCTCTCTGGAAACAATTTTAAAAGAATACTGAAGAGGCAAAAATTAGAGAGGTTGAAAAATGGGGGTCTTAATTCTGATAGAAGAGTATTGAATCATCAGAACTACTCCTACAGGAATGCAATCACACGTAATAAGCTAAGCAATCACATTATCTATGGGCATTTACTAACCTTCACTCCGTAGTAATGAACTCCATATGTTGGCAGAGCTTCTACCACTTTCATGTACCTGTAGACAGATTTATAGCATACCAGATGATTTTCTCTGGAGGGAATATTATCTATTAAGATTACTTTTTTTTTTTCTTCGCACATACATTCAGGACATGTCATTTATCATTTGCATATTTTTAAAGTCTTAATAATTGAAGGGCCATGTTTTCAGAAAAAAAAAAACAAAACAACAAATAAATTATCCCAGTTCAGGAAAAGATGGGCTATTTTGGCCCAGGTAAAGCAAATGGAAAATTTCTCATACAACACAACATTCAATCTCTTATCAGAAAGTCAGAGAACCGAGAGTAGAAATTCTCAACTGCACACGCAAGCCTTTTGGGAAATGTTGGCGGTGAAGACCTGCCTATAATTATTCCATGGTCGTGCTCTGGTTACAATGGATAGGTTTCAAATGAAAGTGTATATGCAGTTGTACAACTGTTTCATGAGGCAATTCAGACAACCACTGAGCAGACAATTTTTTTCCCTCATTCCTATTGAAAGAAGCCCCTGAACTACTGAGACAGAGTTACAGGCATTGAGATATGTGATAAAAACTACAAGCTGTCTACATCGTGCAATCGTGGCAATCACCTCACAGTTCTCAGTTCATAACACATTCCACTGCATTTGCCTGTAGGAAATACAGTAATATTAACAGTAAATTAAAAATAAAAATCCACAGGCTCCGTATGCATCTTGGAAGACTTGGTTCTTTCGAAAGTCAAATTCTGAATGTTTCAGCAAATATGCATTTGTTTTTTTTTTTACGGGATCTAAGGTAATACTTGCAAACTTGAGTTTGGTGTGAAAACTAAATGATAGCAAGCAGGGTACAGAGAAGAGTCCTCCAATAAAGTAGGGCCCACATAATTTCATTTATATTTGAGGTATCTGAATAAGGACACAACCTTAATAGCAAGCCTGTGAAATCTGAAACTTCAAGTAATTTAACTTTGAAATATAACTCAATATAAAAAAATAATCTAACAGATACCAATGGTAAAGTTTGCAAGCAATAATGATCAAACCAGTTTACATTGCCACTTCTCAACAAAAAAAAAGAAACAAAAAACGTAAAAATACAATCTTCACAAATTAACAAGTTTCATACTCACTGAACAATGGCTTGTCCTCTGGTCAGACCTTTAATTTGTGTATAATGCTCAATTACTCTGTCCTCACTGCAAAACAAGCACAAAACCCAATTTAGAGGCTCACTGACTTTTCTCACGTGTGACGGCATCTGTCGAAATTCAGATGCCTGCTCAGCATGCGGAGAAGTGTCCCTCTGTACGTTTCTCCCTCTGGTTTACATTCTGCTTCTTACTGATTTCTTTCCCACCCTTCATTAAGCAGCGTGGAGCTGCCCGGCTGATCCCCGCCATCGCATGCCACGTTCCAGACCAATTAATGAATCATTTCGGATCAGCCTGCAGACGCTGCTGCAGAATAATGTCCTAATTGTATAAATTCATTTTCACGTTCTAAAGGACCAACACTTCAAAGGATGGTTAATGCTCCTTATGTAAGGCAGAAGACATTAACCAGATGTGTTTTCATTTCAGTGTATTTTTTCCCTGGCATTTCACAGGTGAAAAAAATATTGATTTGTCAGCAATGACCTTTTTGCTTTTTTCCTGTTATGTACTTCAACATTTTGTTTTAGTAGAATGCGAAATAAAATATGCATTTAAGTGTCAGACACTTGAAAGCACAGGAAAAAAAACAGCAGTATGCATTCTGAAAAAAACCAAATCATAAGCAAACACTGGTGTGCTTCAAAATCTATCAGGTATACATTAAGTCTAAGAAACCAAACAAATGAGAGAGTCAAACTTGCACAAAGGGCATCAATTCCACAGAAATAATACTGTTTATTCACCCCAAATGCTGTGTACCTCTAAAGCAGATTCAAGCCACAAATTGGACCTGCCTTTCTTTTTCCAGCTTTTCTAGCTTCTTTTCTCTCCCATCCTGTTGATGAGAGCAGCTGGGTGGGCATCTGGCAGCCAGTCAAGGTCAAAGCTCTACTGGGTGACAGCTGAAGAACAAGGTGCTCCTTGCAAACCAGGCTTGGCTGGAATTCAGATTTTAGCTTTTTCTAACACATGGCCCCCACATAGTTCGGTCCAGCAGTTTCTCACCCAGCAACTTACTTCGAGCGATCTTTCAACGAGGGATTTGCATCAGATCTCACATAATTCATAGCCTTCTAAAAGCTGGAAATGCTTGAACATGAGCAATTAACTCCAAGCCCTATGTCATGCAAGCCAAAAACTTTTAAAAGACTTTGCAAAACTGCTTAAAAGTGATCTTGTCATTACCATTCATAGCAATGACTTATATTTTAAATTAAATAGCTCACCAGTAAGCCAGCGATGGATGCTCCTGCAGTGTCTTGGTAGGAAAGACAGGCAGCGTCTTCAAGTCTTTCCTAGTGTTTTCATCACTGAAAAAAACAAAAATGGCACAGAGTCACTGCTAGTGAATCATAGAAGCGATCATCTCTTTCAGAAGGAAAGGGCTGTATTTGCTACCCAAGAACACGGTGCATTGCCCCGGCTCGGGCTGTCATAGCAACGTAACTCTATAGGCCCTCTCACATGACAGCGATGTATACGGTGTCACGCAGACCCACAGTGTAACTCATTCTACAGACACGTGGTTCTCAGACCACTGCAGCGGGAGCACCGTATCAATATTTATTTTGCACACACTCACCCTATTTGCTAAGGGCAGCACGAGCCTTAAACAGCTGCTGAAGGAAAGCCTCTGCCCAAAAGCAAGGCTTGTAGTGCTAATTTTCGCTCTGCCTTTAGCTAAAATCCTACCTCTAGACTATATTTCATGAAGCAGTTTGTCAAATCTCAGAGTTTAACACTGATCCGATTCAAACCAAGGGGTTTTAGTTCATATACTTCAAAATATTTTCATTTAAGAGTTATCCTGAACTGCTCATTCTACAGAAAGTTCAAATATTTTTGACTCCAGGCTCAGTCTGGAACAAAATAAAAGGAGGTTGAAGTATGAGAATGCAATCTGTCACAAAAAAAAAAAAAAAAACCAGCAGAAGATTTTAAAACCTATTCACAGGCATCAGTAAAATGGTTAATGTTTTCTCCTTATATGCTCCATTAATTAATCAGTGAAACTTGCACGCCTCGTTTCTGCAGGATTCCTCCGTGCCTTCGCAGCAGGGCCAGCAAGCACGAACATGACTTTTCTATGTGAGGAATGCATCAGTCACGTCCATCAGCATCTGCCTTGACTTCTGCATCCAGGCTTTCCTTCAACATGTTTTCCTGCTCCTGACCTCTATTTTCATCAAATTCCACTATCAGAGATTTCATCTGAGCTCCGTTCCCCCTCTTCCCTCCAAATCAGCACCCTGTCCATCACTAGAGCAGATCAGAGCACTGAAATCTGCTCCGTGGGCACCACGGATCAGCCTCTGCAGACAAAAAAAGGCAGGAAGCCTCGACTGCGTTTCCATCTCACACAGCAGATGTTCCATGGAAGGCGCAAGAAATTAAAGCTTTTTGTTCCTTGGGGAGCACGGGCTAATTGCTCTGCAAGCTTCTTCCCCAATCTGACAATCTGCCTCAACCCTGACTGAGAGGGACCACCTCTGGGGACCAGGAAACAGTTCAATCAACAGCCTATTTATTCTTCAGCCTCTTTGATGAGGTTGCCAAGAAGGGGGTCAATTAGCGCTGAGGAGCTGTCGTTGCTGAGCTTTGCTGGGCCTCGAGCTCTTCTGCCAGGAATACGCACTTTTCTTTGCAAGTTGGCCAGCACCCAAGCGCCACAAACAGGGACATCTGGGTAGAAAATCAGGATCTCTCCTCTCAACACTCAACTACAGCCAACGCTCACAAAAGCTGGGAGGGTTTTATTCACTCTTTGAAAGCCCATTCTGATGGAATCAAAAGGCTGCAGGACATCTCAGCTTGCAGCGGGAAGGTAGATTTCCAGGAGTTTGTAGGGACACATGAAAATGCAGACAGAGCACGCCCTCCTGAAGCCTCAGAAACCAGAGCAAAAAAAAAAAAAAAAAAAAAAAAAAAAAAAAAGAAAAAAAAAAAAAAGAAAAGAAAAGAAAAGAAAGGACTGTGGAGGAACACTTAAAGAGGACAAAACATTACAATTCCTTTGCTGCCCCTCAGGAAACTGTACAAAATCATGCATATGAAATCTGAAAATGTGTGCTCCTTACCAAACTGCCATAATTATATGTAAATATTAGTTACAATGCCATATGCAAGTATTAATCCCATGAGATCAGACTATTACTGAAAACATCCTTTTCTTTCCCCTCTCCATCTAATTCTTTGCTCCTTTCACCCATGGTGCCTCCACCTAATTCAGCCTAATTCATCAGCTGCATAATAAGCATACTATACAAATTCCTTGGGAGCCCTTACAAAACTGCTTTAGAATAGGAAATCTTAAAAATCAATATTACAATGACATCATTACAGAGACGATGTGTGCTTTGGTCTTTCCTGAACTATATGAAGCTTCAAGTAGCACTAGTAGAAAAACCCCTTTTGCTGTTAAAAGTCTAGCAGAAAATTGGGATCTTAGCTACTTTTTTTTTTTTTTTTTGGTAATTGGACCTGGTTTACACTGTGAATTTATACTTTTTACTGAAAAATAAAACACTAGGTGAGACTAGCATTTTTTGTCTCAGAACTGCTGCCTAAGTGCTCTGGGAGATGGTGTTCAGGGGCTCCCTGCCCAGCTCCCCTCAGGTGCCCATTCCTCACAGTACATCGAGGTGCAGGACCCTGAAAACAAACTGCAGTGACTCATCAAGAAAAGCGAGACTTGCACACCCATAGAGAAAAATTACTGCAGTTTTTAACCAGGTTTTATTTGAAGAGGGTATAAAATTCAATTAAGCAGAGAGCTCTTTGGGAAAGTGGGTATCTGATACCTGTCAACTAGGGGAATCATCATTATACCAAAAAATAAAATATATATATAAATCCATGACTATCCCCAAACTTGCTTATTTACACCTCAGTTCACTAGATGTTCCCAAAGTGAAATAAATAATCAACCCCCACAACAAACAGGCTGTAAGTTAATAAATCTTTGCTCATCTTGTTCCAAATTAGTTACTGCAAAAGGGCCAAGCTCAGGAAAGCACAC
>WHYT01015627.1:185129-236859 GCA_009806455.1 Tetrax tetrax | reverse complement strand
TTCTTACTCCTTTTTTTTTTTTTTTTTTTTTTTTGTAGTCCTGTCTTATACCTGGTTTTTTTTTGCTATGTGTTAAACACAATTTACCTGCTTTTTAGCCAGATGTAAAGGAGAGAAAATCTGATTGTAAGGGGGAGAAGATATTAGTGTGTATAGAGCAGTCCAGCATAAATTGCAGGAGGCTTTCAATTCATACAGCTTCTGGAAAAGTCAAGTGATTCAACATCAGGCTGGATGGTCTTGGACTTGTGAGCTACTGGGAGAGTTTGCATAGTGTAAAATTTATTCCTGTTTCTGCTCTGCAGAAACAGGAACCTGGAGCTGAGGTTGGAAAGATTTGATTTGGAAAACTGACTTTCTCCTCTGCTAAATAAAGCCATTCTGCACTTGGGAGCACTTCTGGATCTGGTTGGCAGAGTCCAGTTGGTCAGCCAGATGGATCATTTTGGGGAGAGAGGGACGCAGAGGAGGGGGAGAGGAACCTGTGGAACTCTTGCAGTGCACTTATTTCTGATAAAGGAGAGGAGTGTCCCAATTTTCTTGGGAAGTGTGGTAATGGATGGACACGGACACTTGCTCTTCCAGAAGGAATCTTGTTTGAAACAAACTGATTTTTACTTTTGTCATTGGTGTATGGTGAAATAACACATGTCCTTTCTCAGTCCCCACGCTTCAGAGGAAGATGAGAGGCATCCTTGTCCTGCTTTTACTTTCGCTTAAGAGGAACGTGGATGACATAATTGTAGATATTGCTCAAAAAAAAACCAACTTGAACTTTTATGTGAGATGTGAATGAGCATTGCAGGCTGATTACATTTATTTCTTTTTAATCTTTGTTGATGTGAAACTTGGAGAGCTGCTTTGTTATGAACTTGTGTGTGTCATTTTCAGTAGAAAAAAATGTTGTTTAAGATAATCATTTGATGGGATACATCACATGTATTTATTATGTTCTCTTGTGTAGGTGGCTATTCATAGACCATACTTGTAGCTCCATCTGCTGTACAACACTTTGAGTCAAAACATTTTACAGTTTGTTAAACACCCTGTTACCTTCTGTTTTAACAATATTGTATTTTGGAGTAACAGTTTAGGTTGAATACCTAGTTCGTTATTTGTCACCTCGACTTGCAGATGTGTGTATTACAGACGAAGTTACCGTGGCAATAATCTTGAAAAAAAGTGATGTTTAATTACCTATTTCTTAACAGTGGGTTTAGGAGGCTGCCTCCAGCAGTTTTGGATTTTCAGGAAACATCCTAGGAAGAAGTAGATGTAACTTTGTGTGTGTGGTGGGGACTTCTCATTTATTAGAAGATCAGGACTTAAATTGGATCTCAAAGTTTTATAGCAGATAAATCTCATGAGGTTGTCTGTTTGTTGACTTGACTGCTCTGTTGAACCTCTGCATACATCACTAGCTCTGGTCCTTTTTCGTTTTCACCAGAGAATTGAGGGCTTTGTCCCAGGTGGTTGCATTTCTAGGGGGAATGGTTGGTTGGTTTATATTTTCATTCTGGTGGACATCATCTTGAAACTTGACAAAATAATTTTGTGTGTCTGAGATTTCTATCGTCTTTCATGTCAAAATCAATAAACCAATGGATGCCAGCATCTTTCATTAAAGAATCAATATAATTGCCTGTCTCTAGCAGGGAGATGTGCTGAAAGTGAATTATGAAATTGATTATTTCACAGCAATACAAGTGACCAGAGTAAATTTTGGAAAAACTTAAATGCACTTTACGAATGACCTTGCAGTATTGTATGATTTTATGAACATTCATTACACTGTTTCTGAAGCACAAACCCATGTCTTGCTGGAGGCCCTAAATAGCATAAAAGGGGAAAAATAGCAAAGAGGATTGTTGTACTTTTCCTGGTGCTATATAAGCAAATCATTTTAATGACAAAATAGAAAAGGGAGAAATCCTGGATAGAAAATGAGATTCCCTGGAAACGGTGGGCATAGGGGAAGTGATCCATAGTGGTCCTAGAAAGCAGTATAAGGAATTCCTGGAAGCCCAGGGGGATTTGGAGGGACAGGGGGATTCCTACAAAACTGAGGGAAATTCTATAAAGTAGTGTTAGACTTTTCCTGGAAAGCAAGGAATTGCGGGAGGTGCGGCCTTACACAGCAGTGTGGGGCTTGTCAGGAAGTAGCACAGGAAACTCCAAGAAAGTAATGGGGGCTGGGGGTTAGCTCTTAGGAAGTAATTGAGGGACTCCTGGAAAACAACAGGGGAAATTCGGAACCCCAAATGTCAAGATGAGCATCCAAGTAAGCTTGATCATGCTGTGTGTATATTCTTTCTTTATGTCCTTTTACGTAGAGGTACTGGCCCGTCAAAAGATAAAGATGCAAGTTGTAATGCTCATGGAGAAATGAAAGGGTAGATTCTTGCTAACAAAATGAGGAAGCAGGTCTTCAGTTTTATTACAGCTGTACAGTTGCCCTATTTCTAGCACCGAGCAATGTGTTTTCAGAAGCAGCCTTCTATGTAAGCTGAGTTTTGGCTGCCCATTGTTGAAGAGCACTAAGAGTCCAAGTCAAGCTCATGGGTTACTGTGCTGTAGCTGAGTCATAGTCTGTCCAGCTGAACCGTGACCACTGAAACATATATAGTATGCTTCTCTCTATGTAGCCTACAGGGGAAGGGTATCATTTTGCAAAATGACAAGAAAGTCTTTGAAGGTTCAAGTGTAGTAGGATTTGAAAATGAGTTACTTCTTGCTGCTGGGGTGTCGTATGCTTTGGCATGTGACATGGGTCCAAAGGCTTGTATTTTCTTACAGACTTCATCCTGCTTTTGTTCCACTCATCCTGACCCGGACTTCCCGTGTGCCCTTTGCGTCCGTGCTGAAAGTTGGTGCATTAACAGGGTGAAGGTTCATCTTGAAAAATACCGCCTCTTAGGCTGCCGGCACAGTGCAGTCAGACGTGGTGGTGCAGCAGCTCGCCTCAGAGGAGGTTTCTTCCAGCAGATGGCATACAGAGTTTCTTTTTAACAATACCAGCACCCAAATGAAGTAACGTAATGCCTACATGTACGTGTGTGTGATTACAGATTGCTTGCTTAGGCCAGTCCCAGTGGTGTCGGGAAGAGGAGGTGTGAAGGAACATCCCTAGCTTCTTCAGCAGGGTGAGTGTATTCTCTACACTCCCGCTTCCTTTGTATGGGAGATTTTCTTTTGTAATAGGGGGGGGTGACAGCAAATTGTACTCTATAAAAATTCTTTATTTGATGGATTTTGTTCTCTCCAGTTTCTTATAATTAGTGATTCTGGAGCAACAGGAGTCTTCTTTACCCCTAGGACTTGAGCTGATCAGATAATGAAAATAACACACAAGCACCAACTATAAAGAAAACAAATTATTTGGAAAAGGAAGACAACAGTTTATTGTGGGAATATATGATCCAAAAATGCCTTTCCAGTCCTTGAGTGCAGTGTGGTGCTAGCACAAGTGGCTGTAGTCCCTTGGGAACTTGTCAAGTGGGCCATCTCTCCTTTCTTCAAGAAATGCGGTTTTCCCCTCTGAGCGCTGGGTATATTTGATAGTGGATCAGATAGTGACAAGTAAGATGTTAATTAATAATAATTTAAAAGTAACATTAATCCCTGCCTCAAAGATGAGGAAAAATACATCTGAGTTAGGTGAGAAAGTTAACAGTGAGTTGGACAGAAGACACCAATGAGAAAAGTTCAGCGTTCCATAATGGCCCAGCTCAATTCCTGCTTGATGGGATATCAGTAGCAGGTTTACATTGTAGATTGGTAAGAGACACCAAGAAGTTACCTGCTTTATTTTCCTCTCAGATCAGAATCATACTCGTCTGAGAATCTTCATGAGTGTTTGTCTTGCTTCTTATGAAAGGCTCTCATGATAGGGATCCTGTATTTCTCACTGTAATCTGTTCTAGTGCTTCATTTTCCTTTTCTGAGGCAACGGTTTTGTTAATGGCTAAACTGCCACCTTTCTTGCAGTTTTGGACCACTAAATCTGTCGTATTGTAACAAACTGTGACAAATGTAAGAGTTCTACCCAGGAAGTGGAAATGAAGAGGCATAGATGGCCCAGCCTTGAGTGATGCCTGCAGGAACAGAAGGGTCCAGTAACGCCATCTGCAAGTCGGTGGTGTTTGTGGCAAAAAGAACAGCTTTGGCAGCTCAGAGCCTGCAGGGTTCCTGCCTTGCTTGTGTCCTAGTCAGCTCTCCTGTCTAGTGGCCTCGAGCTGCCCTGCCGCGATACCTGCTCCGGAATGCTCCTTGGAGCCTTCAGTGGAGGGAGGTACTTGAGGGCTGAGCAGTCTGACAGCTCCTCTCTCTCATGACAAGGTGTACATCTGTTATGAATCCCAGTGCAAGAGTTCTGTGAAGTCATCTGAAAGGGGAGAGGATGCCTGCATGTGATCACAGGAGAGAGCAGGGAGGTGTCATTTCAGCAGCTTCTATTGGCCTTTTGCTAGCCAGGTCTTGGGTTTTGAAGAAAACCAAGACCATGAATGAGACTTAGAATTCTGTGAGATGAGAGACAAGGTAGGATTCAATGTGCTTGCAATAGCTTCTTTTGCAGAGGAGATACGTGATAATATTTATTATTGGGTGGGAGTTTCAAGGGTAGTTTTGTGTCTGCAAATGCCACTAAGCAGCGACAGAAGGAAGGGGTCATTATTGCTTAGAGAAACTATTGTGAAAGCTTCATATTGGTGAGCAGTCCCACTCCCACGCTACAGAGAGTTAATTGATTGCTGATGTCTTCAGCGAGGATTAAATTCTGGCTGTAACTGACCGATGCATCAGCTCTGCCACTGCCTTACTCAGCTCTGAGTTCTGGACTGTTTCAGCGGTAGGGACGTGCGCGGTGTTGGGCGGGAGGAATCGTGTGCCGCTGGCATGTCCCTGCCCTGCGCACAGCATCTAGCGCCTTGGATCCACTGCCGCCTGCGGGAAAAGGGTGCTTGTTCTAGGTCAGGCTTAACTATGAGCGAGGGCTTGGATTTTAGATTTGGACCTAGACAGCAATACGAGGTTTAATTGGAGTTTCTAAACCCGAGTTAAAAGCCCCAATGAATTTCCCTGTTCAAATTAATATGTGCAGCCCCTCAGCGGGGTTTCGGGAGGGCCTGTCCGCCATCGCCATCCCCGGGAGAAGTCTCTCCCGCGCCTCCCGTCCCCTTGGCCCTCGGCCCACGCTGCCCCCCTCCCCAGGGCCCGGCCGGGGACGCGCCCCCAACCCCGCGGGGCCGTGCCTGCGGGCCCCGTCCCGCCCCCCGCCTCCCCGCGCCGCCGGGGGCGAGCCCGAGCCGCGCCTCCCCATTGGCCGAGCTGGGTGCGCGGCTGCGGGCGGCGGCGCGGATTGGTTGCGGCGGGCGGAGCTGGGCGGAGAGCGGCGGCGGGGCCGCGCAGGCGGCGAGCGCGGGGGCCTGCGGCGGCGCCTGCCCAGCGCAGCGCGGCGGCCGGAGGAGACGCAGCCCCGCACCTCCCGGTGAGCGGCGGGACCGCGCGGGGCGAGGCGGGGACACCGGGCGGGGACCCCCTCCCGCCCGGCGAGCGGGGCGCCGCCGCGCTGCGCCCTTCCCGCGGCGAGAGGCTGCCGGGCGGCCTTCTGTCGCGTTACCCCCCCCCCCCCCACACACACACCGGGGGCACCCCCGCAGCGAGTGGGGTGACGCTGGGGCTCCCGGGGGGATCCGGCCGCGGCCCCTCTCCCCTCGGTCCCCGCTGGGCTCACCCCTGCGCGTGTGCTGCGCGGCGGCGGTGCCGGGGTGGGGGGGGTCGTTGCGCCGGTCCAAGGCATCCGCGGGGGCCCTGGGATTTGTGGGGTTGTTGTTTTTGGTTTTTTTTTTGTCAGACCTGAGCGTGGCTCTGGACCCCCCGAGTGCCAGGCACGGCGCTGCTTCTGTAACCTTCGGTGATGGTGTTTGTGGAGGCCCACTGCTGCGCTTCAGCCGGGGTTCAGCAGTTCTCTCCAGTTTCCTGTGCTGCAGCTGAGGCTTGTGGTGAAAACCCGAGCCGCTGCCTCAGGCTTTGCCTTGAGACCTCCCTGGCTTCACCTCCCTTCGTTCGTGCTTTGGAGTAGCGTGTGGCTCCTCAGCTGGAGCTTTGCCTTTGCCTGGCTTGGCCTTTGCCTCTGTGATTCTCCGCTTATAAAATATAGCCAAGGCAACGGTATGCAAAGAAACTGAACTATTGCGGGAGATTTCCAAGCAATTCTGTAATCAGTAATGAACATTCAGGCTTACAAAAATTGGATTTTGCCCTACAGTTCAAAGGCATGGACCACAGGTGCAGGCTCTCAAGAGCCTTTGCTCCTATAATTTGTGGCAAGGAATTCAGTAAAGGATGAAAGCCAGCTGGTTTAAAAGGACGATACTAGTAGGGTTACCTTGTGGAAGCTCTCCAGTAAGGAAGTTACCTATTGAATCCTATTATAGACTGCTTATTGTATTATAAACTGAGTTGAGGACCCTTTTTGCAGCTTTTGTTGCATTTTTTTTAAACTGTAAGTGATCTTTCTGTGTACTTGAGTAGTGTGAGTGCTGGGCAAATTGTGTCTGGGGTCAGTTTGTCTTTTCTGACTGGAATTACATAGGCAGACTTGGAGGTCAGTAATTCAGATGCTGGATCATAGCTCACAGTACTAAAGCACAGCATATGCAAAGGGTAACATCTGGATGTCATAGTATTTCTCATCCTTAGTGTTTAAAGCACTTCACAAATGAGATAAATATCACTGGACTGACTGCACAGATGGGGAAACTGAGATAGATACAGGGAAAGAAAGCTGTTATTGCAAGGTGCCCGGCAGGTAAGGCTACCTGCTGGGTGGCCTTTTGGACTCAGGATTGGTGTTCAGGTCTTCTGTGTCTGCAGTCAGCCAGTGCTCTGCCATTACACTGAGTGGCACCTCTTGGACAATCTGGAGTGAAAAAGACTGTGATGCAGACACCCCCAGATAATGGAGGCCTGAGTCTGTAAGTGTACGGTGTTATTAGACAAGCTGACACTTGTAAAATGCACAGGGGGAAAAAATGCGACAGAACTGCTTTCTCCAAAGCCCAGCCCTTTTGTCATCGGGGGAATAACAGGCTTAGAGCCATATTGTACAGTGAGGTGTCTTGTGCATTCAGATACAAAGTAAACTGAAATAAGTGGATAAAATTGGATATTTATGCCCAGGAGGCAGTAAGCAAGCACAGCATGCAAATAAGCACCAAGCAAATGAGTAGGTGTCCTGCTGGCAGCTGTGCTGTCATTGGAACAGGAAAATGTCCTGATCAGGATTCTTTCGGAAGCAGAGAGGAATTAAGATGCTCCCAGGCCATGTGTGTACACATCCAAACCAGTTCTTGCCGCACCTGCCGACAGCTTTAAGGTCTCCAGGTGGTTCCTCTTGCCCTGCCTGGTTTATATGGTGCTTAACAGTGCTTCAGAACAGTTTGTGCAGTGCCTCGTGTGCCCCACAGCTGTATTTGTCAGCGGTCTAGCAGTAGCTGCCTGCGTGTGTAGGTACAGCTGCACAGATCTCACCCCTGCCGGGTGTGCTGACAGGCGTGACTCCTGCCCTCAGAGGTGTAACTTCCACTGCAGAGTGTTCCTCCTGGTTTGTAGTCTCATCACTGGGCCTGAATTAAAGCAGCTCAAGTTATCTCGTGACATATACCTCTGCTACTGCTTGATTTCATACTTTCAGTCATTATAATGTGAAGGTTCACAGAATTAGGAAGATGTCACAGCTGGTCTAAGATAAATTGGGTCTGGTTCTTGGCTCCCCAGCTCTGTTCTATGACTTCTAGGATTGAGAGTCCATTCCAGAAACACTTTAAAAAATGTTTAGCTGTTTCAAGTACAAATTGAGATTCCCATCCTTTCTTATCCAAATGGAAACATCTTGTGGAAATGTCTCAGAAAAAAGGTCTGTTTAGTTGTGGTACATGTATGTACTGTATGGACAGTATAGCATTCATTGTTGTGGGTTTAAAAAAAAAAAAAAATTAAAAATCTTAAAATCTTCCTGTGTTTGCTGTTTACCAGGAAGTGCTAGTTAAATAATGACTCTTTGAACTTGTATACATCTCCTTTGCTCTTGGGTTTGGCTTTACAAGAGGGAGCAGAGAGAAGAAGGGAATACATCTTGATGGGGTAATTTTCAGATTTCATGTAAAACATTTCTCCTCTTTATTGTTTTCAAAGACCATTTGATTCCTTCTTGTGTGTTGCAGATTGTCAATCTGTGTGCACCATTTTGGTTCAAGCTGGCTTTTCTGGTAGTGTCTACTCTTCTTCTACAGTTCTTTATGAGCTCTTAAGAGTTTTTCAGGCATAATGGTAAGTGTGAATCAAATAGTGAGGTATCTTATCCCATTTGAAAGAGTAAGTAATAGAAAAGAGCTGTATTCCATCAGGAGAGCAGCTTGTACTGCCATGTAGGAAGCTATGGAAGTATAGGTAAGTAATGTAAAAATGACACATCAGAAGCACTGCAGCTTTATGACCACAAATACACGACACGGATAATGATCAGTGTGGGCCTGTCACCTGTGGAAGGATGGATATGCTTTAAAACTTACTTAACGGACTTACCTTTCAGGAGGCTGAAAACACTCTATTCTTGTTCTTGATATGGCTTCAAATTCCTTTTCGTTATAAGCAGAAGAGATTGCCTTAGGGGTTGGAGCTGCTCCCAACTTGAAGTAGATAATTCTACCAGCCACGGCTCTGTGGCTTGAAAGCCGTACATCTCTGTCCCCTCTTTGTTTCTGAATTTTGTGATCTGTT
The DNA here is from genome assembly GCA_009806455.1 of Tetrax tetrax. NCBI lineage: Eukaryota > Metazoa > Chordata > Aves > Otidiformes > Otididae > Tetrax > Tetrax tetrax. The sequence goes on along the minus strand of WHYT01015627.1, from coordinate 228,078 downwards.
TTATCAGATCAGAGTCCTGTTTCCTGAAGTGACAGCTATGGGCCAGGAAAACAGAGAAAGTGATATTTTGATAGCCATATGGTGTTTGTACAAAAATAATAGTATTCTGGGGATTTTCCAAAGCATGCGAAGTGTATGAAACAGAGAATGTTGTCCTAAACTGTTTCTGTGGCTTTCAGACTCTTCTGATCTGTGGGAGTAGGGTTCTGTCTCCTTATATTGGATTGTTTGTCCTTCCTTTTGCAAAATATTTTACTGTTCATTTCCCATCTGTTAGTTAGCCAGATGCTAGAAATTCAGCAGAAGAATCAGGAGGGAACCTTGGTTATGTGTTACTGTTCTCGGTTATATGAAGGAAGAAGGTTTTCTCTCTTGCTGTCCGGTGGAGATATGTCTATTTGCAGCAGAGAGAACATTTTCAGAGAGCGTGATTTTCTTTTGAAAATAAATCCCACTTTTTGCAGCATGAAGTTTATGTTTTTCCATCCTAGTTCGTGGATTTGGAGTATTTCTGCGTTTTGTGTGTGTCAGCTTCTACAGCTGTAAATTCTGGTGAGTGCACGTTCTGTGTTGGGCTGGATAGTCGTCTAATTATTTTAGTGTACCAGCCGGCAGCTGATCTCACGCGCTGCCTTTGCAAAGGTATATGCAGTCGCTTCTGAAGCTGTCCTTCTGAAAGCTTGACACTGCAGTGTCAAGGACACAGGTCTGTCCTAGTGAGGAGTGAACTTTTTAAAAAATGATAAAGCTGCGCTGTGCTGGTTGATGTGAGAAAGCACTGAAACCACTCAACTAAAAGTACTGCATTTAGGAAGTGAACCCTGCCAGCTTGAAGAGAAGGTCCAGGAATGTGAACTTAGTAATTCAAACTTTAGTAATTCCCCTTTATGTTGTCTACTGCAATTATTTTAGTGAAGCTCTTGCAGTTTTAGGGCAGGGAAAAGGCATTTGTGTAGATGAGTGCTTATATTGTACTGTATCAAACTCTTATTTTGGCCTCTGGCTGAAAGGCAGTGTACTATATAATATATAACTCTTTCTGTAGCTAGGTATATGGTGCTATAAAGGCAATAAAGCTTCGGACTTGGCGAGTTTCCCATTTAGGTTATATGATTTCACTGAAATACAGCTCAACATTGGCAGACAGTGGAGCTCTCTAGGAAGTGTTTAACTTCTTGCGAGTCTTGTGAAACTCAGTAGTTTAAAAATTAAAAAATTAGTTCTGGTGGTGTTTCTGGAGGCAGTTTAGAGTAATGCAGCTTGCTGAAGATTACCTGTAAAAAGTCAGTATGTCTCAAGTACACTCTAGGTAACAGGATGAAGTGCTAAACCACTGTTTTAGCTGTACAGCTGTAATGCTGAGAGTAAAACAACTTCTAAACCTGTCTCCAGTTTACCTTACTTCAAACACTTTAAAATATTCCTTCTTCTGGATGGAATTTTCCTTGCCATCCCCGGGCAGAGTTCAATTTTAATTTAACAAGTGAAAATAGATTGCTTTGCAACTGTTCTACCTATAAATAATTTTATTTTACATAGGAATTTTTAAGCAATGTCCTTGAACTATGCCAGGTTTCAAATCCCACGCATTTCAAGTACTTTTTTTTTAAATGTATTCTTAGCTAGATATGGGGCAAGACATTGGCTGGATAACAGCGAAGAGACTGAGTGATCGCTCTTTGAGCAGTTCTTGCTTGAACAATCAAATTGAGCCTTGGCCTGCTGGGGATGTGCCAGTGTGCCCGTTTGCAGCCCAGCTCGGCAAGCGTAGGTGGCTGCTGGGAGCCTCGGTGCGACGACAGCGGTACTGGGAGTGAGACACGGTCTCCCTGAGCAGAAAGCTGTTCCCTAGCCACAGGAGGAGATGGCTGTTGTGGAAGAGACCTGCGCACACTTCCTTTGGTTTCTAACGCGTTTTATGCCGACTCCCTTGTGATACCTTTTGCTAAGTCAGCTGAGAGATTTGGATTCGTGTTCCTGTGTTAGAGTCCTCTCTCTGTTCCCCACTGAGACTTCTGCTTTCACAGCTGTATTGGCCATGTTTGTGTCCCACCTGTCAGCTCTAAAAACAAATGCTGTTGGCTGGAAGACCACTATAGCTCTGTAGGAGGTACAGCAGAACGTACGCTAGCCCGTTGGATAAAAGACCTACTCATGTGGAAGGGTGGACAGGGTAAACTGAAGGACGGAGTGAGGAGAGGTGCTGTCCTGCCAGCAGTGTTAGCAGGTATCTCAGCCTGGAGTACACAGGTTTCTTGTGGGTCAGCTGGGTGGCTGGAAAGCACGGTCATACATTAACGGACACGGAAGAGTGTTACTGAAGAGTGTGGATTTCCAGCACGAGGTCTTCTTTCTAGCTGTTTGCTGGGGGCTTTTTTTGAGGGCTTTTATTTTCTTCCTCCCCTTTTAACCTTGGTTCCATCGCTGGTTTCTCACAGAACAAAACGGTGGGTGTTGGGAGAAGACATAAATTAGTGATGATGTTTTTGTGATGTCCTATTTTTGATGGCTCAGTTTTGAAGTAGCTGTAAGCCTCGTACCGGGCGAAGCACAAGGCAGCAAGCTCTTCCTGGAAATCTGTACGCTAGTGCTGGTTGATTTCGTGCTAGCTTTCTTGCCTATAATCTGAGTATTAAATCACCCCCTGCTCTTCCTCCTTCCTACCCAGCAAATGAACAGCCCAACAGACCTGTTGGTGAGCGATGTCACCTCTTGCCCTCTAGCACTTTTCCTTTCTGAATGAAGCAATGCAAGAGTATAGTCTTGTAGAAGCTGCTGAGGAAAACAGGAAAAAAAAAAAAGTAGTTTGCAGGGAAAGGAACGAATAATATCCCTCATTTGTATTTGTATAGCATCAGGCTCAATCTTGATTAAAGACTTTGAACATCACAACAGCATGCCAATGTTGGCTTCCCCTTTTAGCAAAGGATAGAGTGTGCGGAGGTTCTTGGCAGCATCCCTGGACAGTAAACACAACTGAAATCAACTCCTATGTTTTAAATTAGTCTGGAAATAATACAAAAATGTGAATAAGTAACATAAAGAACACAAAAATTAAATATTTTACATAAGTTTGGTGTAACTTACTAGCAGTTGTGGTTTTTGTTTATATTATGTTTCCTCCAAATCTGTCAGGCTTTCTTCATGTTAGATGCCTGAAAGGAAAGGAAACCAGCCATTCTGTTCTTCTCTGTCACCTCTCTTTCCACATCTGAGAGGAATGACATATTTTTTTGCCAGGTGCTTGATTAATACTAGTGTCGTGATGTACACAAAAAAAAAATTAGGACACTGGGAGTAGGATGGAGGGAGTAACTTTGTGTTGAAGCATTCTTAACACATCACTGTATAAACTTGATTATATAAATTATTGCCTCAGTGAGAATTACAGAATATGGCAGGTTAAAAAGCTATTTAGAAACCAAAACAAGCTGCTCTGGCATTCAGGCATAAGATGCTTCCTGGCAGCAGGCCAGCGCGTAATCCAGCCGCGCAGTGCTGCGGACAGGCTGGAGGCCCTGGCTTCTGAATCCTTACCAATTTCATCATTTTGGGCAGAGCAGGCTGCTGAGCTTACTGACAGCGATGGTCCCTGGACAGCAGGCATAAGGGGTGCGTTTCACCACTGTGGACCATGTTCATCCACCTCAAGGTTCTCTCATCCTGACTCTGGTATAAAACAAACCTTGTTTTTTGTGTCACAGCTATTGCTGCAATGCAGCTTCCTAGGGAGGGAAACAGGATTACACAATCAGAGTGTGCTGGTGGAGGTAGGAAAGGAGAGGATGAGCTTGGCTCAGATGAACTCCACACTCCTTGTTTGCAGTGCAGTTTTACCAGGTAATGGAGTTCCGAGGCTTAGAATCTGCAGTTTGTCCCGTGGTTTGGGCAGCGGCTGTTGTAAGGAACTGGCGTAACTGCTGTGGCGTGATGCTTCTGCCTTGGCTGTTGTAAAAAGCAGCTGAAGAAAAGCGTAAAAAGGGCCAGCTTGTGTTGTCGAGAGAGGGAGTAGAGATAAATGGAGATAATGACAAGCAGTGCTAGGGGCTGGATTCGTGATGTTGTGGGGCCTTTGACTAGAAAGAGCTTTCGTGATGCCAGCAATCATCTGTGCATTGCAGTAACTGTAGCTAACAAATCTGGTTGTGCTTTTTTTTTCTTCCAGTTCTGAAATCCAAAATGCCAGTTCTTTTAGAAGTGCCTTTTATCAGTAACAGAAGATCAGTGACTACTTGCTTAGATTCTCATCGGTAATCTTTATTTTCCCTTAGCCAAGAAGATGATTGGAAAATACCTCTTCTGATGCAACCTGTAAGATTCCTGGTGTTAATTTATTAATAAAAGTTGGACCATTACGTGATTGTGAATGAGTTCAGAGTTTGTTCTTTTGCTTCTTCGTAGATTGTGGTGTAGTGGGACTTTGTTCGGTCAAAATGACAGGGCTGATGATGAGTGTGGTTCATGGGTAGGTAATGTTTCAACAGTGAGTCAAGCGTGGTGGCTACTCTGCACCTCTTGTTCCTCACGCTGCTCGGTTGTTTCCTTTCACTGGTGTACCTTGTTTCCTTTGAGCTGAACTTGTGAGCTGTGAAGGGTTTGGTGACGTCTCTTCTCCAAACCGGGAATCTCTCTGGTGTGGATGGGAGGCTGAGCCACGCAGGTGACAGAAGAGCGAGATGCAAGTGCAGTTCTTCAGAAAAGAGGCTAAGAAGGTGCTACTGCCATTGTAAGCCCGAGGTTGGTTGGGTGACACCATACATCATTTTTGAATGCCGCACTTGGATAAGGTGTGTTTTCTTTGCAGAAAGTACTTGGGAAAATCATGTTCCAGAGCGCTCTGATAGACTGTGGGAAACAGTTCAGCTCACAGGTCCAGTTTTATTGTTCTGAATGGAAAAGAGAGGAGAAAAGGGACTGTTTGCTACAGCTGGTCAAAATCCATATGCAGCCTTGCATAACTGATGCTCTGCTCTGGCTGGTAAGCAAGCTTTGCAGGGTCGCAGCCGCATTCCTCTCATCCGTTGCAAAACTTCCACCTCTGATTATCTTTCAGCTACTGTCACTAGTTAACAGCGAAAAGGGAAAAGGGGCGGCTAGAGATAGTACTGACGCAGTGCTTCTAAAGGCTAATGGCACATGATTAAGTAACTTCCGTGAAGAATTACTGATAAATCCTGCAGTTACGTCCATTTGGTGAAACCTTGATTTTGTGAAGGAGAAGACAAATTTGCCTTTTTTTTTTTTTTTCCTGAGCTGCTATGACAGTGCTCTCATGGGGCCTCTTGAGAAGGAGAGGTGAAGTACCACTGAGGAGGATACAGCACAGCACTCTGAAGGGGGGATGCTCCACTATCCCATTGTGCTAGTGCTGCTTCCTTTCATGAGCTATCCTTAGAAAGATAAATATTTCCCTTAACAGACTTTTGTTAATTTAATAAACAAGGTGTTTCACCTAACTACTAGCTCCTTATTCCATACAGACTCTATTCATCCTGGAGTAACTTGGGGGAGCTGCTTAAAATTACACTGGCAATAGACTTACCTTTTTCTCTTTTTAATATGGCAGTAGTTCCTAGTGTTTATTAGTGCCTTTGTGGCAGCATTGCAGTTACAGAGGCAGGCTTGTCTGACAGTACAAAAAGGGAGGATCGCTGCTGCCCCGTGCCGCTGGACAGCTTACGTTAAGATGCCTTTCTCTGCCCTTGTTACAGCATTTTTGTGGTATTGGACGGAACGTGCTATCTCCTGTCTGTCCCGTGACACTGCAGCTCGTGGTGTTGTCAGCTCTATTTGCAAGATATTTTCCTGCAGCACCCATGGATGTTCCTCACAAGATATTTGCGGAGGTGCAGGGCGTCCCCTGTCTCCCTCGGTTGTTGGAAGTGGTTAGAGCCAGGGCTGCTCTGAGGGGCTGGTGTGGGAGGTGGGGTGTGCGGCACTGACACTGGCTCGTGGTGGCGTGGGCGCTGGCCTCGGGTGCTTCTCATGAGGTTTCAGAACATGCTTGGAGTGCGGGTGCAAGTAGATATACCAGAAAAGGTTCTTTCCCAAATCCTTAAAAATCAGTTGTTTTCCATTCCTGCTTTCTGTAATTGCACTTGAAAGGGCCTTCTCCTTTACAAAACAGAAATAATGGGTATCTTTTGTGGTTCCAGAAGCACCTGACATCGTAAGCTTCCTGTAAGCTTTGCATCTTCTGTCTTTGTCACTTGTTTCTGATGTCTGTCGGAGACCCTTCCTCATGCCGCGCTGTGCTGGTGCTGGGACAAGGCAGCACAAGTCTCGGGCTCGCTCTGGTTCCCTGCGGACCAGGCTGCTCCCGTGTCTCCCTCCTTGCAGCACATGGGTGCAGGCACTTTGGTGTCAGCCCCACGGGCAGGCTTCAAACCTCGCGCTCAGGAAACCATCCTGCCGAAATGTCATGTCCCGCAGCTGGAGCCTGTGGGAGCTGGGGTGTAAAGCAGGCCCCACGGGTAGGATCCATCCGCTGGCTCCCTGCTGCAGTGCAGCCCTGCCTGTTGGGGGGTGCGGGGCACCCCCTCCTCTGCTCGAGTCGTTTTAATGCCCTGATTACTGAAGTGGGTAAGTCACCATCTCGCTTTTAATAATTACAGATTTCCTCCATGATTTCTCACTTGTCGGTTGCCACAGCAACTGTGCAGTGGCTCAGCCGAAACGCTGTCAGAGGGATTTAAATCTGAAGTGGCTCAGCCTTTTCCTGTGCTCTGGCACATCTTCCCTCTTGCCCCGCGGCACCACGGCAGCCTGGCGATGGCATCCCTGCCTCGGCGATGCCACCCTGCCCTCGCTTTCCCCGAGGCACGGGGCTGAAGCGATGCTGCGGCAGAGCTCTGCTGTTATTCTGTTTGCGTGTCCGTGTCTCTCCCATTCCCGTCTCGCAGGGTGCGCGGCAGGAGGTGGTGTTAGGATGTGTGCTGGCTGTTGTACTGCCTGCGCTGTGCACGACCTTGAGGGAGCTGAACCGAACCAAGGTTATTTTATGACAGTTCCGTGCCTGGGTGTCACCTGTGGGGTATTTGCAAACCACGGTAAAATGGAGGGATTTAAGGATAAAACCCTGTTCTTCAGTTTCCACAGTTCTTGAAAACTAAGGGGCCATTTCAGACGTTAATACAGTCTGGCTCTGCATCTCAGGAATTTGTTTTTGGAAACCTGCCAAGAAGGCATTCAGGTGAACTCAGACTCCCAGGAGTCCGAGCTGATGGGCTGCACCCACGTGCCAGATACTGGAGTACCAATGGGCAGAGCCAGATGATCCCAGTTAGAGACAAATTGGGTATTACTCTCTGCTGGGTTTGGCTGAGCACAGGGTGTAGCTTGCAGGAGCTGGTTTCATTAACCTTTGTGAACTGGGGCATCCCCCCAGCGAAGCTGCAGGGTCACAGCTCGGCGTTTCCTCCGGGTGATGCTTGTCCTCGCTGCCGGCAGTCGCGAGCGGCTTGCTGGAGGGAGGTGACAGCAATGGCATTTCTCAGGAATGCAGCCGACAGCAGCCTGCTCTAAAGTGAAGGAGAGAGCGGCGTGACCAGCCGGCGAGCTGGCTGCGGGGAGTTTCCATCCGTGTCGCGTAAGTGCCTTTGCCTTCTGCCTGCGCGCGGTAGGGGTTAGCGCAGCTCCGGCCGAGCCGGCACGGGCTGCGCTCCCGTGCCTCCTGTTCAGAGGTGATTGCATGTCTCTGTGTGTGTGCAGGCGTGGGGGATGTTACAATGTCCCCGTCATGAATCCACATGGTTAGCTGTTCCCCAGTTTCTTTGCTGGACCCCTTGCAAAAGAAATCCGCTGCCTGCATCTGCTTTTCTGTGTCTTCAGCTGAAATGGGGGTCACCTTGAGGAACCAGAGCACTTGCTTCCATTTAAGATGTTTCCCTTGGTTTGGTGCAGGCAGCTTCCAAGCGAGCTATTTATGGCTTCACGAAACAGAAGAATAAGTTGTGCTTTTACAGTACATTTTATTTGATGCTATTTATCTATCTATTTTCATGACTTCTGAGGGGACAGTGGTAGGATGCTGAGGAATAAAATCTTGCAAGGAATATAACTGAATTTCCTTGGAGAAAACTCCACGTGAGAGTATTTTGCAATACTTTTTTTTTTTTTTTTCCAAAACTATAGAATAAAACGCTTGTGGAACAACTAATCTGAAAAGCACGGCTGTGTAATAATTTAAGCTGTTTAACCCATTGAGAGCTGGACTGTTTTGGTGTGGGAGATGTGTGGAAATTAACAGGCATGGTTGGATATATCATTGCCATCTGCATTTAAAATAATGGATTCAAAATATGCAAGCTTGACGAGAGGTTCTTATGGGTAGCTCACTAGTAAAGTTCACTGCAATATCAAAGTGCATTCAAAGTGCATTTTTTTTCTGTAAGAAGTGTTAAGGAATGAAAAACTAAAAAACAAAATCAAAATTTTTCAGCTAATGTTCGTTTAGTTGTGCTTGGTTTTTACCAATGTTTATGTACAGTTATGCCATTTATGTAGGTATTTTTAGCTGTAGTCCTGGAACTTGCCCAATTTCTAACAGACGTTTTTTAAACCTCATTTTTTCTTTTCCAGAGACAATGTGTTTCCTTCACAGGAAAGATGTAGGCACATCTCATCCCAGCTTAGCTGTCCCAATAGTTCTTGAATTAAAATTTTGCTGCTCAGAAGTCTGGTGGGTCACCTGAACCCCGGTGTGCCATAATCGCAACATTCCCACCTGTTCTTATTCAGTGGATTATGGACCAGGAGTCTCTTCTTCGTCCAGTGTTGTTGGAGAGAGGGAAAACAGAGAGAGACGAGGGCAGAAACATTAAAAAAAATATATTTATATCCAACCACCAAACCCTGACCCTGCTTAGAAGACATCTGAAGAGAAGAACTTGGACAGAGGAGTGTAATGGCACTTCTGACTGTAGATGAGTTTTAGAGCTCATGATGGACGCAGTACAGTACTTCCAGGCTGTAGACATGAGGTTTTTGTCTTGTGCGTTGCATCTCTCTTTGCTGCAGTTTCAGAACAGACTGACCTGAATGCCAGCTGAATGTGGAGTGAGCCAGTTTATTAGGGAAGACTTACACTGTCATGTGCGATATTACTGTTTTGTCAAGACTTGAAAGACAAAACCAGTCTCCCCCTTTCTGTTCATCTGAACAGTAGTGGGAGTGTGTGATGCTGCTGGTGTCAGTAAATAAATAAGCAACCATGAATAACAGACACTTGAGCTTTACTTGTAGCTATGACAACTGTGTCCTTGACAACTTCAGTACAATCGTGAAGTTTCCAATTACATCCTGTTCTACACAAAGCCGTTAAGGTTATTAGAGGCATAAACAGCAAAAGCAACTGCCAGCTTGTGAAGTGTTTTCTGACCAAATCCATTTTGGTGGTAGGCACACGTTTGCATGTGCAGATTGCTGTCGCTTGTTTAGTTTTCAGCGTTGGTTGGTGGGAAGTGCCTTGGAGAGCAGAGCTCACCGAGGACAAAGTCGCCTTTTGTTGGGGAGAGTCACTCTTTGTGCCGACTTTTTTGGCCATGAAGTTGTGCCACGTAAGTGTTGAGCTTCAGAGTGCTCAGGGGTCTCTTTTCTGATGTGTTGGTTGTCCCGTAGACACAGCAGACCTCTTCCATGGAGCCTCTCAGTCACTGTAGCGGTCTGATACGTGGCGTTGGCATTGTGGGGTGCTTGTAACCACCCTTGCTTTTGAAGTACATGGCCTTTGGTTGACCAAGTTGGGTGAGGAACAGCTTGTTTCTCTTCTCGGTGCTGTCTCATAAAGATGGTGCTAGGTACTGTTTTTTCTGAGCTCTGTTTTGTGCTGGGTTTATATAGATGCTGGAAGGCAAATCTGATGCCAGTATTATATGAACACTAGATGTAAATTTTCTCACAACTACTTCTTAACAGGACTTTCCTGTTCCTGTGGTGATTTTAGATAGCCTTAGTCTAGCTATCACCAGAAATTCTTGGTGTTACTCTAACAAACTTCTCTTGCAAATGCCGTTGTAAGCTAATTCATTTTTTTTTCAGAAATACGCCTTTGAACAAAACCTGTTGAACTAAAGGGGCCTGTTGTGTTTCACTATGTGCACTCAGACTTTCATGCTTGTGTAGTCTAAATTAAACTCTTAATTCTGCTTCTGGGTCCAAGTGAGTTGCAGTTAAATACATCGGCATGCCGGTGGGCTTATTTATTTATTTCCTTTGTTGTTTGCTACCTTTAAGTCACTAAACACTAAGTCAGGATTTCTGGTGTCACCCTGCACCCTGACAATAACAACTGGCCAAGACATTCCGTTTTGCTTTCATTGGGATGTGGACGTTCCCTGTCTCCCCAGGGGAGGATGGGGTGCTACTTAATGGTTGATTTTCAAACAGTGAGTGCTGATAAGCTGAATCGTTTTATGTAGACACTACAATGCCACCAGCTCTCCTCCAGGATGCCAGGGCAGGCTGGGGTGCGGAGAGGGTGGGTTTGCTTTCAGGCGTGATGCTGGTGCTGCCCGTAGGCTCTGGACAGAGAGGGGAAGCATCTGCAGGGCAGCAGAGCTTCAGGACGTTGGGCTGCTGCCCCCGTGCCCACCATCAGACCCTGCACAGCCCGCAAAGCGAGTAACCCCTGCGCTGTTTTCACATGGAGGTGGATCCAAGCAGACAAGGCTCAAAGTTTCGGATGTTTTAAATTTCGTAAGAATTAACACATAGCACAACGATATCCGTGCTGCTATGCATCATAGAAGTCAAGCAAAGGAAAAGAGCAAAGAAGAAATTAGTTTGCCTTTACCTCCCTGCTCTCCTGCCCTCCAAATACATATTGTGAAGGCTTGTGGAGTAATTGCAGTGTGCAGCTTCTGCTGCTGTTTCTAAACTGCTTAATTGTTCTGCTTAAATGGGTTTGGAGCAGCTGAGGGACAGATGAACGTGCTCCCATGAATTTAAAACAGGCTTCTGTGTCTTTGGCCTGGGTTGCGAGAAAGAGATGCAAATCTGCAGTGCTGATTTCTCCTCTGCCTCTCACAGCGTCTCTGTTTCACCTCTTCCCTTTGGATCTGTGCTGAGGATGCTTTCAGAGGCAGGTTTTTGCAAGCTGCAGTCTGAAACAGGGACGTCATGCTGCATTAGCTTCTCTGCTAGCAAGCGAGAATGTTACACAAACTCCTGGTTTGTATATTTTCGCTCTTATATCTGGATCAAGCTTTCCTGAATGTTGAGGTCCCACTCTATTTTTATTTTTTTTTTTTTAATTTTTCCAGGAGTTCCCCTAAGAAACATAACCTTGTTAGCTCGCAGGAACAATGCGTCTTTATATGTTCACAATAGGCTATGGCTGCTAAATGACTGCTGTCGTTCCTAGAAACTAATATTGCCTGTCAGAAATAATCACTCGGTGCAGAAAAAGAGCTGCTGTTGAAAAAAGTACACCCATTTTCACATTGTGTGCATTTAAAAAATCCACGTATCCTTGTTTCATGTGCTCAATAAAGTGTACTGAGCTTCCTCTGTGAAAATAATTTTTCTTACTAAAAGAACTTGGCTGTGACTTAAACAGTATTTGCCAATGCATGTGTTTACGTAATGCAAAGCTACATACAAAAATATATGCAAATATACTTGCAAAAATCTCTGCAAATGTAATTTATTGAACATTCACTTCAGAATAGCTGTTTGTACAGTCATATGTAACAACGGCCCTCTCCGACTCAGTCAGTTGCCACTGGAGGAAAAATGCTTAGAGACTTCTGTGAATCTCTTTTTCTGGAAGAGTCTCACTTTGAGGTCTAAGGTTGCTAGCATTTAATCCCAAATCTAATCCCAACCTTGTCCTTCACATCCACTTCACAGTCTGATATCTGAACTGGGTGGATGCGTTTGGCCTCGATTTTGAGGACTCTGCAGCTGCACGCACCGCTACTCAGAAGCAGCGGTGGTGATGGAGCGCGGCTTTGCTGCGGTTTTGACGCGTGCGTGAGAGCTGATGTCTGCTGGCTTGCAACCAGTGCTGCTGCTGCTTGCAGCGCTACAGCAAGCTAGGCCGGTGGGAATGGATCAAGAGCTGGATTATGGAGGCAGAATTCAATGGGTTATGATAACCAAGTAACACGTACTTGGACAAATGTACCAGTCACATCAGCTGATCTCTTGTGAGAATTTCTGTGTGTAATGGAGATGGAAGAGAAGTTTACTTTAGTTATACTCAAATGTGATATTACGTAATTTATTCTGACTCTGGACTAGAAAATGGTAAAACTTTTTATATAACAACTGTCAAGGAAAATTAGGGCTAAACTGCTTTGGTTTTAAACCTCTTGGAATAATTTTTTTCTATGAGTGTTTCAGAAAGCCAATACTATTTCCAAATATATTTTTGAGCCTTTTTGAATATTATATTTTAACCTTTAAAGGACTTCAGATAAGCAGTAAATATAAGTAAAGGATAAAATAACATCCCGGGAGCAAAGCCATAGGAGTGGTTCACCGAGGGAAGGAGGAGTAGGTACCGCTGCGGGGAAGCCTGGACACTGGTGGGTACAGGCATGTAGCATGACTTGAAGGGATGTTTGATTTGTGTGTGAAGAGGCATCTCATCATTCTGGGGAAGGTAGATTAGTCAGTTTGTAGCAAAACACCCACAAGAGATGTCTGAAGGGGATGAGAACAACAAAGTGAACCTTGGTGGGTTGTTCTAGCCTTCTGTCGTAGGTTCGTTTGCACTGCTCCAGTTGTTGGTTCCTGCGAAGCTGTGTTCACGCTAAGCTTTTAACAGGCTCCTAGAGACTTCTAAAAAGAAGTATTTTTCAGAGCAAACTTAAGGAGGGAATTGTAGATTGCAGAAGTATAGATCAGATAAATAGGTCTGAGCAGAGAGCATCAATCAAGGTGGTTAATTATTGTGAGAGGCACTGGGCTGATTCACCCTTTAACAGCTTTTTTTTTTCCGCAGTGGTCGTCTCACTGACTTAATCACAGTTTTTTTTTCCTGGAGGATGGTCATGTGATAAGAAATCTGTGGTACTGGGATATTTCTTTATGCATTGATTATGCAAAAGTTAGCATAACTAAAGAAAGGAGCTGAGAGTGAAAAATTAATAAATGGATTAAATTAATCTTGTCTTATAAGTGAAGTTACTCTTTTCTTAAAAAAAAAAAGTTAAGTAGTTTCCTCTACACTTCTAACCCCAAACCTTATAATGCTAATCTTGCTTTTTCCAGCATGTGTGCGAATGTTGTGCAAGTGTTTGCTCACCTTGGCAGATTTCAAAATACCTTGATTTCAGAGCAAAGTGAAACCAAGTGCTCTGTCGGTTGTCTGGGAAGGCACAGGGAGTTTTCTTTGGAGCTGAATATGAAAAGCTCCTGAATTTATAGATCTCTGTAGGCAAGGAGTTTTTTGTTTCCTTTTTCCAATTTTGAAAAAGCCCAAGTGTGAAGGAAAGCAAATGGTATCTTGGCTAAAGACAATGAAGAAATTAAATTTCTGGTATATTAGTTCTGAGTAAGAAATACTTCTTATCTTGGTAGTAATAGATCAACTGCTTCCCTGCATCCAGCCATCAGCATCTGTTTGCATATTTTGTTAGTGGCATAGAAATGATGTAAGAAGTAAGCTGAGATTTTATTCTCCTGAAAAATCAGCTCCATTCTCAGAGTATATTTGTTAAATAGAGTTCTTCCCAGGAGGTTTATGGGTAAAAGTGACATTTGATTTTGACTCCAAGCCTCGTTCCATTGCTGCTAGATGGTGTACACCCAGTGAGGGTGGAGGGACATGCAGTGAGGTGAAAAATGCCAGCTTAGTCTCTGTACAGGCAAAAAAAAAGGTCTCTAGTCCTGTATAGAACACAGGGCACCACACAGCTGAGTGTAAAGTTTGAATTTAACCTGTATCCTGCATCGTAATTCAATGATCTGTTTTATCTGTTTATGACTTCCAGCCAGGCTTTCTGCACAGGTGATTCAGAGTGAAAAAGGAGTCATGTTCATGCTACTTGACTTCACAAGGTCGTTTATATTTAACTAGCTGAGGTAGAATCCCAGAATGGTTGAGGTTGGAAGGGACCTCTGGGGATCAGCTCGTCAAACCCTCTGCTCAAGCAGCGTCACTTAAAGCAGGCTGCTCAGGACCGTGACCAGTTGGATTTTTAATGTCTCCAAGCATGGTGACTCCACACCCTCTCTGGGGTGACCTGTCCAGGGTTTTTCTATGTTTAGATGGAGCTTACTGTATTTCAGTTTGTGCCCATTGCCTCTTTCCCAGTCCTAGCTGGGAGACACTAATTTAGCCTAGAAGTCATTTGCCTCAACAAGACCTAGCATCAGACTTGGGTCTCAGTCCTGAGACTGCTTGGAATATCATCAGAAATCCATTCAAGTACGCTTTCAGTTTCTTTAGATTGAAATTAGTGAAAGGGGAAATTGAAATGAATGGCACAGTGGCTGCATCCACAGGGACGTGAATAAGTGTTTGCTTTTCTTTTTTTCAGAACGTCAGCCGGAAGGAAATCTCTCAAGATTGAGTCGTCTTGAGTAAAGAAAAGAAAAAATGGCGTCAATGTTGCTTAGTCGACAGCTGACCTGTTGCTTGCAGCAAAACTCTAGGCTGCTTGTATTTGGTAAGTGGGGTTTTTTTTATATTTTCTTGGTTTGTGTTTGGTAAGTGTTCACTTTATGCTGGTGGAGATGATTCTAGTGTGAACATTGCTGGCATTCATCTGGTGGTGTTGAATCTTTCAAAACTTGAAGAATATTCTGTTCTGCATCTTAGATAATTATGCAGTTGTAGTCCAGAAGTGGCCCATAAAGGTGCTGTGGGATTTTTGTTGTGGTTCTTAAAAATTATTATTATAATTCTGCAAAAAAGGACTCAGTTAATAATTTGTACTGTGAACATGGCACCTGAAACAAAGCTCCTCAGCCCTTGGAACTCCATCCTTACAGAGTTACTTTCTGATGCTGCTTGGTGCAGAGATGAAACAACCACGCATCAAAATCAACCTTTTTTTGTCTTTGTGCTATGTAGTGGGACCCTGCCCGTCTTCCCTCCTGGGGAGGTTTTGTGCGACTGACCTGAAGAGATGGCTCTCTCTGGGGATGTGTGTTTCTGCCTGTAGTTAGCTCTAGTGTGAACTAAAAACCTCAGCATCAAGCTACTTTGTCATAAGTGCATAACAAGAAGTTCTTGCTTGTCCCCTTCTTCTGCAGTGCCACTGTACTCCTTCTGCCACTGCCAGACAAACACAGAACCCTTCCATTTGCTCAGAAACGTAAACATGGTTGATTTCCTTTTGAATAACACACCTTGGGGAGCAACTGACCTTTGGCTAAAGAGCACGAAGTCTGATCTTGTAACTATTGGAAAAGTATTAGGTCAGTGTTTCAGTACACGATGCGCTTCTATTTATGGGAGTGACGCACTAATTGTCTGCACTGTGCAGGAGCAGTGACCGTTGGTCGATAGTGGACAATGGAAAGCGCTTGCAGCAATCAGGCCTTCGTTAGTTGTCAGTCCTTTGAGCTAATCCATCATCTCGGTGTCACTTAATGTTCTCTCTCCCTCCCAGTGTCTTGCACACTTCTGTGCTGCTTCCCAACTGCAAAGACAAATATATTGCAGTTGTGCAAGATACTTGAGTTTGTTGGAGAGCAGATGCGCTAACTCACTCTTCTTTCTCACCATGGCAATGAGGAGGGGTAGATCTTCACTAAGAAAGGAAAGTAACTCCAGTCTCCGTTATTCCATCCTTGCTTTCAGGAAACTCCTAAGTGGGAAAGCCTGCTGAAATATTGAAGCAAAGAATAGAGAGCCTGGCTGCGGGTTGTATAACTTATCTTTGAATCTTGAACTGGAAGGCATGCCAAAAGGTCAGTCATCTGCCTTAAGGTGACATCAGTTTGCATTAGTGCATGCCCGTGCCCTTCTGGGATGCTGACCTGTTCTAGCAGTGCAGCTTCTGCAGCCTCCCCAAGCTCTGTACTGTATTGCTGAACTAACTTTACCTTTAAAACATTTTTCTAATATTTAACCTAAGTTTCAAAACAGGAAAAAAAAAAAAATCAAATCCTTACTGTTTGTCCTGCCCTCAAAGGACCTGGAAGCTGGAGTAGCGTTTTACTTATTTGAAACCTATTACCCCCCCAAGACCTCATACTTTTTTCTCAACTGGTCTATATACTGTTCCAGTCTCTCCTCATAGGTCCAGTTTTATTCCTCCAGATTCTCTGCACTTCTGTGGCAGTGCCCTAAACAGACTACGTCTGGTTGAGGCTGTACCTCACCTATCTCAGTCTTTCCTGTCTCTCTACAGAGGTTAATAATGTTTTATCTCACAGGTGTGCTGCAGAAAAATCTGAGAGATGTTCATATTAATTATTCACTTGTCCCCATCACAGTTACTGGAAAGAGGTTGGAAAGCCATGAGAAAGATTTCCTCTCAGTCTTGTTTTTGTCTCCAGTTTTAATCCTCGCTAAGACTTTTTACTTTTTAAATTCAATTTGTATACTAGGAGCTTCCCTAGGAAACCAGAGAGAACTGGGTATGTGTGAGGGATGTGTGGGAGAAGCAAGGATCAGCTCCCTTCACTGGATTGTAGAGAACGCGTCTTGAGGTCAGCTTCAGCTGATGCCCTGGGAACTGGCTGTAGATGACTCTGCGGCGCAACCTCTCCCACTGGACTGAGCAACCTTCACTTTTCTGTTTGATCCAACGTTCCCACAAAAAGCTGAGATATAGAAAAATGTTCACTCAAGTTTGGACTTCAGTTCTGAGTTCCTTCAGTGAATGTAAGGCCTTTGAAGTTCCTTTCTAATTTTCTGATCTTTCTGTGCCACAAAGGGTGGCTGTGGCGATGCTGGCTGTTTTCCCACCTGAACAGCGTTCCTCCTGCCTGTTCTTCTGTAGAGGTGTCCTGAAGAGCTCTCACGGCTGTTACTCTGGCCTGTTGTGCTGCAGATGAGGAAGGATGTTATGAGTGATTCGGATCACAACATCTACAAGAAAACTAGCAGTTGGATGTTCTGTAACTCCACTGAAGAGCTGATTTGGGATTATGCTCTGATGGGGAGGGGGAGCTGTCATTAGTCTTTCTTACAGGAGCTTCCACTTCCGTATGGCCTGTTTAGTATTGGATTTTTTCTTCATCTTTGGAGAATCCTGTTCCAATAAAATCTCTAGTGTGTATGTGGGAGTGCTGAAACACAATCTCCTGTGGAACAGCTTCTGATTTTAGAGCGTAAGCACTCTGTAAATAGCAATCTCAGTTTTCACAATATTATGCAATAGCTATGTTCGTTTTCCAAACATCTCTAGCTAGCCTGGCCTTTTGCCATTCTGTTTCAGGATCTGTTAGTAACAGATTCTTTTTGCAACATCTAAAAGAGGACTTGGGGGAAATCACAGCCCTCCTACTTCTGGCTGTCAGGGCCTCCACGCTCTAAAAATGCCGTCTGGGAGGTGGTTTGATAGACACCGTGAAGTGGAAGTTACAGGCGTGCCTGGGAGGTTGCCTTTCGGCAGTTGTGCAGGGCAGCAGTGCTACGGCAGGGGTACTGGGCCTCTCTGCAGGCTGGGGAGCTTCCCATTACACTCTTCCACAGCAAAACACTTCCATTTGAGAGATCTGGTATGCCAGCATTTATTTTAACCTATCTGCTCTTGGTTTTTTCCCTTGGGGGAGTTCCATCTCTTAATTACACTGATGCAGTTTCTGTGCCTCCCCTGGAGTTTCTCCCAGCTGATACCCAGTTGTTGTACACTTGGGAATTGTGATTGTGAGTGTTATTCATTGCCAAACATACCAGAGGGTTTGAGCACTTTCTTTCTAGGCCTGTGTTGAATGTGGCTCTTGTTAGCAGAGATCACCACTTAGCACAGAGACCTGCTGACAGGAGTGCTCCTTGTGACTCCCAGCAACACAAGATGTTAGAAGGCGGTGCTTACATCAGTTACGTTGCTATGGTGATGTGGTACTTTGCTAAAAATTGCTGAGTGAGACACCTGGTGAGTGGTGAGGGTCGCACAGAAGAGAGAAGCTGGAAATGAGCTTTTCTGTCTGCTAGCAAGAGATGACGTCCTGTTAGATGAAAAGGAAGGACGTGATAATGTCCTGATGTTGCTCAGGTGTTCAGAAAGACAATGTGTATTGCACAGGGCTTTGAGAAGGCTGCAAGAAGCAAGAAAAGTAGAGTTTAACTACTGTGACATGAACAGTAGCAAAAAGATGATGATGATCTAGGAAGCAGGCTGGCCAGTTTTGGTCTTTCTTCGTTACACAGCCTGGTTGATGGAAGCAACCTCTTCTTGACTTGTGGTGTTGAACAAGTTAGGAAAACAGTAAAATATTCTCCAAATGAATTCTCTGTTGTACAGCTTTGTAAATATGTGCGTTTTCATAGGGGAGGCTGTGCCCTTTGCAGTATCCACAACAGAACTTTCTTGGATCAATAATTAAATTTGCGTTTAATTTAGAAACCTTATCTGTTAAAATATTTTACAGATTGTCCTTTAGGGAAGTGGAAGAGGGAAAAGGTTATGCACACCTCACAGGTGATGGCCAGGAAACCTTTAACTGTTGGTCTCTGCTTTAGAGCCTGGCCATCAGGCATCTTGCACGTTTGCAGGGGTGGCTTGGTTGTTAACAGAAGAGGAAGTCTTTAGTCACTGTCCAAACGAGTGCATTTTTATAAGGACTTGGTTACAAAGAGTAAGGAAGGCGGCGTGCTTGTGTAAGCTGCTGCTTGGGGTGGGAGGACCCTGGGAGGTGGACGGAGGGGACACGCAGGGTCTGTGGCACAGAGCCCCAGGCAGGGCTGGGGGAGGAGGACGCTGCGCCGGGTGGTAGTTCACTTCTCCTGAATTCGCAGCGCTGCCAAACAACTCCAGTATGCTGCGGGTTTTCCGTATCTTCCCTGTTACTGCTGACTACCCAAATGCCCTGTATATTCTGCTCCTCTCTTGATGCTTTCCCCTTTGTCGTATCAAGTAGCACCCAGAGCCTGGGGGGAGGAAGAGGACACAGGAGAAGGAGAAACATTTGCCTCCGGTTTGCTGTGATCTCCATGGGGGAAGGAGCAGGGGGCACAAAAACATTAACTCGATCTCTTTTGCCCTTCCAGACTTCATAGCATGTCTACTAGATCTGCAGCTTTACTGATGGTGAATTGTGTTCCTTTTGATCTTTTATATGCAGTAGGTTTTTCTCCCAGTTGAGGAGTTGTCACGCGGTCCCCAATTTACATGAATGCTAAACAGAATGACACAAAAATGAAGTGGCGTTGCTGTAACCAAACCTATTAATAGCTTTGCGGAGAGGCACTGACGCATCTCAGATACAACGCCTGGAATTAAAGCTGAGAAGAGTGATCATCTTTGCACATTAAGTTTTCCCAAAATGAGCAGTCAGGTAGAGATGCTTTCAAAGGGCTGTGATTTTTTCAGTAAAATTTCTCAAAATAAGGCTTGCTTGAGACATCTCATCTTGGGTTGACACAAACTGAGGCGCCAAGCAGTATCATAGTATACCTTCTGTTTTCTTTGGTAAATGTTTGTTTTATTTCACAACTGTTGTTTCCGAACAAAAATTGCTTTTAGTATGCTTCTGAATCAAAACTGGCAGGGAGAGGTGGCTACGGACGGAAGCGCAGAGGGGCCGGTGCCCTGGGGATGCCGGCGGCAGTGCTGCACCCGGTGCTTTTTGTGTGTGTGGGTGCTGGCCTGCCTCCCCGTGCCTCTCCCTTTCTGGACCTGTGACGGAGTGGGGTGCACTGTATTGTTTTAACATTCGGCAGCGCTGCCCCGGCGCGGTGCCACGCTGGTGAGCAGTACCCCCGTTCTGTGCCACCCTGCATCACCCCCGGCACGAGCCGGTACCGCCTGGCTTCCAGGGGCGAGCCGGGCACTGCACTGCAGCTCAGCTTTTCGCTGATGAGAAGGGGAGCTAAGGATCTTCATTTTGGTTTTTCCAAATTGCCCCAACGTAAAATGCCTGTCACAGACTAAACCAAGTTACACCCTCATCTTTCAGGTGTTGATTTGGTACAAATGTGATACCCATAAGTTAAGCTTATTAAGATTAATTTGTTGATGATGATATGTTGGGTAAAGGCTTCCAGGTGCTTCCTGACAAAAATGTCATTGTTTAGGAATGTTAGCTTAGGTCAACACTTAACTGTAGTGTATAGAGCAAGCTCTTGCTGTTCACCTTGATGCAGTGCTGGAGTCTGTACTTCCTTTGGTGCAATTCCCATATTCTCCTGTAATCCCCTTAATGGAATATATACTTACCAGAACTGTCTCTGTTGTATCAACTATGCCTAAACCCTGTACTTTGAAACAGTTACTTCAGAAACAGGAGCATAGCCGGTTACTAATGATGCACAGGAGTGTTGACTTTGTGTTTCGTTAAGATGTCAAGTTTGTTGTGATTCTGCCGTTACACATGTGGATAAAGAGCAGGATAAAGGTCAGAGGCAGGATCAGAGGAAAAACTGTCACTGTTTTTGACCCAGACTTCAGAGCTGCAGTGCAAGATGCTGGATTCATGGGAGATTTTGAATTTATTTTAAATACAGCCATTTACCCTTGAGACCCAAATCTGTCCCAAATGGTGTTCTTTGAGCTATTGCAGAACGTCACAATGTTTTTTACCTGTGGACTCCATCAGGTTTTTTGGTTATTACTGGCAGGGAACAAACCAGCTCTGTGTAGGAGTGGGGAATTGATGGCAAAGGCTTGCTCCAAGTGTAATGGACAAAGTCGACAGCAGAGATGGGAACAGATGTGCTCTTAGTCCTCCCATCCTTTACAGTAGGATTTGCCTCGATTTCTCTGGGGTTGACTTGTCATTTCACTTGAATTTTTTTAAAGCCACCTCACTGGTACTACTTTTATTTTGACACTTGTCAAAGATGAGATATTTAGTTCACTTCGGACAGTACAATGTAATTGGTCTCATCTGGCATGTGTTCTCAGTCAGGTAAGGTATGGATATTTGTTCTGAGAGGAGAGCACAGAAAATACGGTCTGTACTCAAGTTTTCATTATTTCTTTCAGGACACAGATATATCAGTCAGGCTGCAGCTAAAATTGATGTGGATTTTGATTATGATGGACCTCTAATGAAGACAGAAGTTCCTGGGCCACGATCTAGAGTAAGTTCCTGAAGTATAGTGGCTTGTTTTTTTTTTTTTTTTAGCTGTATTTAACTTGCTAGAAAACAAATTTCATTCCAAAATGAAAAAAAAAAAAAAAAGCTGTCTTTCTAGAACCAATGTATCAACATCCCTTCTACGTGCCTCTGGCTTCTCTTATCTTCTGATTTGTCTCTTGTTTTCTCAGTTCAGTTGCTCAATATAGAAGAGGCAGCTTTCCCTTTTTGGAGATTTACAGTTGAACCGTGTGTGCAGCCCATGTAGCTCTGCATGCCACAGTTGATAGTTTTGACTGTCATGGTTGCAAAATGCATTATGAAAGTTGACATAGAGTTGCCTAATGAGCACGTGGAACTGGAAGTTTTGCGTATGTTTTATGTCATCATGAAAAAGAAACGTACAGTCGTCTTCAGTATTTGGTAATTACATACCTGAGACTCTTTGATGTTTGTTTTTCTACAGGAATTATTGAAGCACCTGAATGGAATTCAGGTAATTGTCAAGTTTTCTGAGTTTGGGGAGTGTTAATACTGTGATTTCAGAACTTGTTTTAAAAACCTAGTTTGTATGTTTATTTCTATAACAACAAAAAAAAAAGTGAAACACTGACTCTGGGTATGCATGCTGCAGAATTATTTTGCTAGGATCAGTGATTTTTCTTTAAACGTTATGGATGCCTCTGGAGCTGTTATGAAGTGGCCAGTGAAAACATAGGTATATTTGAGTTTAAAAGTATGCCAGCCTCAGTGCATACTGCCTTCCTGTGATGAAGAATTCCTGAAAGTCTGTGCTTCATTTCTATAGAAAAAGTGCATGCTTGCACTTTTAACAGTCTCTCTTTATAAAAATAGCTCTACAGGTTAATTCCCATGCAATGAATATAATGTCTTTGTATATTATCATTAAATTTTTTTTTTTTGTCAGATTTTGCTATATAACCATTAGTTGCCCCTTCCTACACACTGCTGATTTTAAAGCATTAATTGTTTTTTCCTTTAAGAATGCAGAAGCTGTACACTTCTTTTGCAATTATGAAGAGAGCCGAGGGAACTACCTGGTAGATGTAGATGGCAACCGCATGCTGGATCTCTACTCTCAGATTTCATCCATCCCAATAGGTAGGAGACAGTTGTACCAAATTTTTTTTTGCTTTGTCCTCAAGCCATTGTGTTCTTAACCTCAGCCACTACCAGAGAAGTTGGTTGATTAACTAAAAAAACCAAAGGTGACATATGTGCCTTGTTGTGATCAGGATACACCTCTCTGCTGTGTATTATGTACTGGTGGTTTTGAATAGCTGAAGAAACTACAAATTCAATACTGGCAGCTCACTTGAGGTTCATAGTGGCATCTGGAAGAAGCTCTAGTATTAATCTTAATTTGAATATGCAAGTTCCACAATTCGGGTTGTCTTTGCTTGGATTTTGTACTTGGACATTCTGTAACAATATGTTACTGTTTTAAATGTTAACAAACATAAACATTTTAACATTAAATTATCTGCTTTAGTTAACATTTCTGTCTCAAAAGAACTGAAAAAAAGGAGTTGGTTATGTGAACTCCAGTAGGACGAAATAAGACCAGACACAACTGTGGTATTAAAGGAAAGGAAGGGTTGCAGGTCAGTCAGGCTGAGGGACCAAACTATGGACTGGTCAAGTGCTTGGGAAAGTTAGTTGATTTTTTTTGTGAAACATTTCATGAAGGAAAAGAAGCAAGGCAGAGATGAAGGCCCCAGTTGCAAGGAACCTAGGCTTCAGTTGGTTGGTTGTTTCCTCATCCATGGTTCCTCTCAGTTGCTTAAAAGTACATTTCTGCAGAAGTGCTAGGGTAGTTTAACAGGTAGATATTGTGCTATGTATAGAAACAGTGATGACTCAAAATCATCCCCACAGGCCTCTTTTATTGGGAAGGAGAATTTAGTGATGTTCAGGTCATTACCAATTTTTTTGACATCTAAGACTTTGTGACTGCAATGGGTTTTCAGTTATCGCAGTTGTCTTTGCAGGCAGTTAATATTTTTGCTCTCATGTAGTGCGTCAATGAACGTGTAATCATTCCAGAACTCTTCAATGTTTGTAGCTTACTTTAATCAACACAAGTTCTAGATATTTTTTATGTTTTAGAGACTGCATTGCGATAACTTCTGTCACCGCTAATGTGGAAATAGGAGTGAGACAAAGGAGCACAATGCTTGTATGCCAGATGACCTCTTCTGACCTTTTTTAGCATAATGGAGCATTAAAGGAGCTGATGGCTAACCTTGTGTGGTTTTTCCCCCCATTTTTCTCTAAATGACAGTAAACATACACTGCAGTTGTCTGTTAACAGAATCTGTTATGACCAATGTTATATATGTTCACCTGATTCGTGTTAATATACATGGAATCTTTAATTATCCTGGGAAGAACAGGGTGATATGTACATAGTTCTGTTAATAGTTCAGCATTAATGTATTTTTTTTAAGTTGTACTGAATGACAAGACTATCTGAAGCTGCAGAGGTTGCTAACGATGTCCCTCTTGGTGGCAGAGTTAGGTTCTAGGCTGGAACACCAAAACAAGATCACGAGGTGCTTGTTAGTCATATGCATTTATCTCTCTGCAAGTAAATCCAATAACAGTTTTTATTAATCTGTCAGAGCTCCCCAAGATTTAATAATGCTCTGCTACACTAGAATATCTTTATCAGCAGAGGTTGAGAGGTAATAAGTGCTTTTGTGGAGAGATAAGAATTAAAGTTTAAAAAACCTCTAGGCAAAGATGTTCTGGGCTGTTCCGTGCTGAAAAAACCAAAAATTAAACCAGTTTTTTAGCACATGATTTTGGGGAAGATGTAGCACAACCTACTCCTTTAAACTGTATCTAATGTGTTTAATGGAGTTAGAAACCCCGTGGAGCCAAATGCAAGAGGGGATTCTGTCGATGTGTTTACTAGCAAACATCCTGAAATAGCAGTGCTGGGAAGGTCCGTTTTGTGTGGGGAGATGTGGAGAGGTGCAGTTTGGTATTATTGACAGCAGTCTGCCGCTCAGTTCAAATGGATTCTCTGGGCTTCCTCCATCTCATCATTTCAGCAGCCTCCAGTTTTTTTTTCCTTTTGCAGACAGGCACATTCGTGCGCCCGGAGGACATGTACTTTCCTGTCGCATTGATCTAGACACGCAGCAAGAATGATGAAGCAGGTGCCCTTCTCTTAAGAGCCAGCTCTGTCATTTCTTGTAGGAATGTATTTGAGAGTGGATTCATAAAGCTGCAAAGCCTTGTGTTGATCGTGGCAATGAAACAAGTCACTGTCTGTCTGTTATCTCAGCCTAGAGCTGTTTGACTTTTCTCTACCGTAGTTATATAGTAATTATTTAACCATGTCGTTCTTCCTGGTGTTCGTTTTATGACTGTGAACCAGTTCAGCATCTTTCTACACGCTGACCTACTCTTTCAGAAAGAGTCAGGCTTTAAGGATTCTTTCTTATTTTACTGTTTGAGGATGCACCAGTGGAACAGGGAATTTTGGGAGGAAGACCAGGCCACTTGGGCTGAAGTGAAGAGATTGGGAGCAACATCTTGTGTGGGTGGGAAAGCATAAGTTATGGGAAATAGAAGTCTTGAATTTGTGTTGCATAAGAGAAGATGCAAAGACCTCTGCATTCCTCACGTGTCTTAATACCAGCAGCAGAATTACACATTTTTACAAGTAATACGAGAGGTAATGGTTGAGCTTTCTAAGCAATGGGTAGCTATTTATAAAAAACTTCTGTAGTGTTTAGTTTGGAGATTTCTAAAACAATATATATTCTCTCAAAGGTGGTCTCAGCGGTAGCCACAGCTCTCAGTGACACAGCTTTCAACTGTGTCACTCCCTCTAGCCTAACAACAATTCTTCCCATGACCGCAGATGCAATGCAGATTTAATGGTTTGTGTCTCAAATAACCACTTGTATTCTCTTCATAATAATTTTAACAGATTCTTTGCAGCATGGCATGCAGTTAAAACAATCTGGATATTTCCTTGTTTTGAACTAAAATATTTAAAATGGAATTTATAATGGATTTGTTAATGCAGTAGCCTAATGCTCCATTGCTCAGACAGGATAATCAGGGCTATTGTCACTCAGCTGGAATGAGGAGTTCAGAGGCGTGATGAGCTTTAGTAATAAAATTAGAGCGATATCACTTCTTGAGCAGTACTGAGGATGAGGTTTCCAACTGTTTCTGCAGAGGAATATAAAGGATGATGTTCATCTCTGGCTTTGGCATTTCATACATTACAAGTCAGGCCTAAAATGCAATTTTCTGGGTTCCTTTGGTGAATTTTTGTGTTGTAGTTTTGGGGTTTTTTTTTTACATGAAATACATTGGTTTACCTGTAAGCAAGCAAGTTATCCCATAGAACATCAATTAACAAATTAAGCGCCTTCATAGTGTTAAACTTGAAGCATCCTTAGATGTTTCAGGGTAAAAATTGTTGCATCTTTTTCCAACTAAAAGTTTGTCAAAGTAAGGAGAATGGGAAGGAAAAAAAATCTGGTCATAAGAGAAAGTGAGAAGTGCAGAATCTCCTCCTTTAATTAGAGACGGCAGTTTATCAAACAAGTTTTTAATGGTGATGCACAGCTGAGGTTTGTAAATCTGTGACCAAGAGGGAAAGATTTCCAGAGAGGTGTCTTGGAATAACTAGTGGGTTCTGGTGGGTTCTTTGGGTGCTTGTTAGTCCATGAGTTTCAAGTGTGTGGCTGTCTGGGGAGACAAGTCTCTTCCTTCTGGTAGAACTGTTAATGGTCAGGGATGAACATCTGCAGTGTGCAGGGTGTGCAGATAACTGTGAGGCCGCACGTGGAAGCGAAAGCCTGGATGATGTGTAGGGCAGTACGTACACGTCTCAAAACCGGTTTGACAGCATCTTGCGCAGAGTGTTCAGGAGGCATTGTAGAGGATAGCGGTGGTGAATGCCATCCAGCTGCCGCAGATGTCAAGGAGCGCTGTCAAGCCATTGGCAAAAGTCGGCTGGAGTCCCAGGGCTTCTCTCTGCTGGGTCTGCCATAACCTGGGCTTGTTGCACACGTCAGCAATGAAAAACCACCTCTGAGAACAGCACTGCTGCGCTGGTAGGGTTACCCTGCGCCGTCTGACAAAAAGCCCTTGCTGATACTTTGTTAGTACAATGTAATGTACTGAAATGCTAATTGCTAAATGAGCTTTCTTTGGGAAATCAGTAAATACGTAGATTTTTGCTTGTCTGTTTCTCATGGTCAGGTGCCAAAGACTGGGGAACTGTGTGGAAGAAAGGCATGAAAGGGGAAATACATCTTTCTACGTTGATTTTGCAATGAGAAAAAATCCAATCTATTAAAAAGCACAGTGGGAGGAAAAAAGTTCTGTTATTGTGCCAGACAATCAGTCTGATATTCAAGGAGGGTAAAAATTGCTGTGAGACTGGAAGAGTCGCACCAGCTACTGTAAATGGACAGGGCTGCGTGCAGAGCTTCCCTCTGTGGTCCGAAGCGGTTTCTGAGGAGCGCGTTGGGTGGTCAGTGCGCACTGAGAGCCGCCTAAGTGGAGCAGATCAGGGTTATGGTGAGTGGGAACGCTAAGCAGCCTTCTTCAGGCAGGAGAAACGGGAAGAGCTTCTCTACCACAGCTACATGGTGACTAACAGGTACGATGGCTCCTAGGCTGCATTGGCAGAAGGTCATTTCTGCTCTCGGTTGAGGAGGAGGTGAGGTTCACACGTTGTACTGTAGAGAAGCCAAATGTACGTGGGAAACCTAGAAAAGAGAGCAAGCAAACGTTTAATAATGTCAGGCCCGCAGTACCTGGTAGAAACTATGATGTTTCAGTCAGGCCCTGTCAGGAGAAAGAGCCATTAATGTTAATTTATTTTTTTGTGTTCAGTTTTTGCCTTTCAGTACTGAAATATATTTTGCCATTGCCTGGCAACAAATTTGTTCCAAAGTTCCAGATGATAATAATATTTTGTAAGAGGAGAGATTTGTCCTACTTTGAAAGAAGTTCTATTATAAATAGTTAAAACATACACAAGTTACAGAAACAGTTAAGCATCAGATTAAAGTTATTATCTTTGTTACTCTTTACCCTAGTTTATTGAAATCAGAGAGAAAGAACTGTTTGCTTTCTTTGTTCTTTTTAATTAGGTTACAACCATCCCTCCCTGATAAAGGTTCTACAGCAGCCACAGAACTTGGTAAGTGAATTAAAACATTAAGTGCTTAAAGTGTCTTCTGTCTCCTTGTGGCAGTCTTTCTTATTTTTTCTTAAATAGATAATGAAAGCTTAATGACTCAATTTAAAGTATGGTAGGATCTGTTTTCTTTATTTCTCGCTAGATGAGAAGAGCTTGGTAGTGTTTAAGACGACACCAAAACCTCTGTGAAGCTTTACAAGAAGTAAACATTTGGGTGACACAAGCACTTGATATGCTTGCAGTCAGTTTTAAATCATAGTTCAAGCATAGTATTTCAAATTACTCATTTTAGCAATGTTGTTGAGTGAAAATTTTTCAATCTGAAAGCAAGCACAAGTCCTTGAAAGAGAATATAGTATTTTGAGTATGAAAATAGTGCCCTAAATGTGGAATGCTGGAGGCAGGGCTTGGAAGGTGGTGGCTGGTTCCCATCTCCTAAGTACCAAGTTAACAAAACCACTGACATGTCCTTGAAAAATTAAAATCAGGAGACCAGAGCAACAGGAGTATTTCAAAACAGTGTAACTGCTTCTTAAATAAAGTACCTTCCTGTTTTCCCTGACAGTATACTGATAGTGTTTGGAATAACCTGGATTAAATTATGGAGATTGTTGAAATGAAGTTGCATTCTATTTCAAGCTTCAGTTTTTCACTGCTTGGACAGAAGGTTTGGATTCCATAGTGATTTTGTGCAATTTTAAATTTTTGGCTCAGTAGCTTAAATATATAGTACGTGGATAGACTGAGCTCACTGGCTTTTGACTGCACATCAGTAGATCCTCGTTGGATGTACTGATTTTAGTGAGTGAGCCCCTGGTTCTGCAAACCAGTAACGGGTGTCCACGCTGCCTGCGGGGACATTGCCCAAGTGTGGGCCAGTTCCCTCTCGTACCTCCCTCCTTCCTGAGGAGCGTGCTGGCTCTATCCCGCAGAGCGTAAACCCCGAGCCATCGTGTCACAGAAGTGCAGGCATTTGAGCGCCCTGAGCTGATTTACTCTATGGAGTTCTCCTTTCTTCAGGATGAGAAATTCTGCCTTCCCCAGAACTAAAATACGTCATGTTTTTAAAGAAACACCAGAGCTAGAAATGCTGAAATTATCAAAGGCAGATCTGGGTATCATGGAAGCACTAATATTTCTAAATACTTATATTTACTCGTAAAAAAATATTTCTGAGGAGATAACAATACCTTCATTATAATGCAGCAGTAGGCAAGGTCAGATTTTAAAAACAAAAAAAAACCAACAAAACACCCCCAAGCCCCCTGTTGTATGGTGACAGTTGCTGATTTGTCCACTGGAAAAGGGCAGTTAACAGGCTGCCAGCTGGAAGCCTGCAGTAAAAGCAGCTGCCTCCAAAGTCCAAACCAAAGGGTGCAACCAGGACCCATCTCTCCCACGTGTGAGTATCAAAGATGTCATTGGTACCCTGTTCGGATTTCTGAAACCCGCGCTGGCCCAGCGGAGAGGGTGGCACCGAGCCCATTCGTCTGCGCCTGACTGCGCACTTAGGCTTTCTGGCAGGCTTGAGCCTGGGCACGGCTCAGGCAGGGTGTTGGTTTTGCGGTGCCAAGGCCAGAGAGCTGTGAAAAGCCAGAGCTTGAGCAAACCTCTCTGCAGACAGGAGGGTGTGCTGGAGTCTGACTGTGAATAAAGTGCCAGCTTTCTTGGAAAAGTGCTCTTTGAGTAATACAGGGCCCTTGTTTATTGCCAGCAATGGGATCGGTGTGCCCTTGCAGGGATTTTTTGTTTGGTTTGTTTGTAATGCTCCGTGTACCCACTTCATAGCCAGCTATAAAGAACAGAATATGCATCTGTTCATTTGAGACCACAGCAGCTTGATGCTGGTGTTCTGTTTTTCTCAGTGCTGAGCATCTCATTAACAACAAAAGAAAAATACACGTTTCTGCTTAATGACATAGCTTGTCAATTGACTGTGACAGCTGATAATCAAATTCACAACAAATTTATGGCTCATACCTCTAACTTTATATGAAAATTTACTTCTACACTGAGACAAAAAGTCAAGGAAGATTTCTCATATGTACTAAACAAAAACTTTGTGTTAACCTGTCAGTAACATCCTTGCTTAGGTTTTTTAAGCTTCAGTCTGTTGAAAAAACCATTGGTTTTCCCTAAGAATTCTGGTGGCATGTTTCTACGTGAGTGTGCAGCGTCCACACCTCTTACTGTGGCCCCCACATCCGGATAAATGAGTACCTGTAGTAAGGAAAAAGGCTGAAGGTTGCTGATATACGTGCAAGCTTGGGTTGCACTGAAAATACAAATGTTTTAGGGGAGGCAGTCTGTCCCTCTGGAGACCCATAAAGACTTAAGTCATCAAAGCTCAGCCTTTAATTTAAATAATGACTTGTTACAACAACAACAGGAACAACAAACAAACAAAGAAAAGAGCAAATAATGCGGCTTTGCAGTTGGCAAATTTATTGAGCTGTCGCTTTCTGAGCAAATTTTATTTAAAATAAAAAGTAGCACATTGTGAATCAAATAAGATTACTGACGAAGACAAAAAGCAATGATGAATCAATTTTAATCCATGACACCTAATTTAAATTAATCGCATAAACATGACAAATTCATCTCCATTAGTGGACTGGGGAGACGCAGGGGGGTTTTCTGGAGCTGCTCTTTAGAAACACCTGTGTGGACAGCAGGCTCAGCTTCCCACCAGCTGCTGTTCACTGACACCAAAATTGCTTTTCTCAAAGATGTGAATCCTGGTGTGGCCAGTTCACAGGACCAGTAGCCCAGTTCAAGTTGTCTCTTGCCCAACCTCCTGCTCAAAGAGAGTCAGCTGTGAGATCAGAGCAGGTTGCTCAGGGCTTTATCTGGGGTCTTGAAAACCTCCAAGGAGAGGGACCTCACAACCTCTTTGGGCAACCTGTTCCACTGTTCTCTCGGTGAAAAAGCTTTTCCTTATACCGAAACCAGTACTTCTCGTGTTTTGATTTATGCCAGTTCCTTCTCATCTTCCCACTGAAGAGCCTGGAGCCTGGCTCCATCTTCTCCGTAACCTCCACATGGGTATGGGAAGGCTGGGTGCCTGTAGTCACTTCAGCGATTACCAAGGCTCTTGCAGCAACACAGATTCAGTTCTGCTGACAGACAGGGAGAGGGAACGCTTGGAGAAAAGAGGTCTGGGAGGCAGGCAGGAGTTCAGCAGAGTAGTTTCCTGGTAGGCTGTGGAAAACCACTGTTAGGAGAGATCACGTTGCGTCCATGGAGACTATTTCTGCATGAGTGGCTCCTGGTTTGTGTCAGACCTCAATCAGGAGATGGAAAGGAGAAAACTGAGAAGCTGGAAACCTGCTGTTGTGATGCACAATCAAGAATGTGTGTAAATTAAGGCTGAGACACTGGGAAGGGTGGTTGTGCGAACTGAAGTACAGGAAATATTTGCCTGCAAATAAGCAAGCTTCATGAAAACAGTACATGTTTGAGAAGGAATTTCACCAGCACGTCTGGATATGTCTTGGTCAGTGTTCTTGAGCTCGATCAAACACATGTGGCTGAGTAAGGAGGTAATAACATGCAGAGCAGCTTCTCGCCGATCTCCTCACTGCGCTGCCCATTACTGTACAGGCCAGAGGAGTCTAGAAGGGCAACAGCGTGCCAGTCTGCACGAGTGTTTGGTCAGGAGTCTATTTTCTTGTAGTGTTGTGTTGCTGATCCTTGCATGTGTGTTATCTTTCTGAGATGTAGCCCCTGTCCCATACTGTACCTTTGTCTTCTTCCCCCACATCCCATTGTAGTACTATCTGCAGAACGTTTATAACCACAGCGTTCTGAAATGGTCTTTCTTGAAGCTCAGTCAGGAAGAAGGTGCTGGTATCCTAATTGAATTTAAATTTAGCTACTCAAACTGAAGGTGAGTATTTAAGATTTTAAACTGTATTTCCTGTGTAGAAGGAAAATTGAGACTGAGCAATTAAAATGGTGATATTGAAGAGGAAATATCAGTATCAGCATGCACCTTGTCTAAGGTGTCCTGAAATAACAAAATATTAAGGATTGGACAGGAAAACATATTCTAAGATGTAAATATTATTCCTTGTTTATAAAACTCTTTGTGCCATGACTGCAAATTCCTGGCTAGTATTTGTAATTAGAATCAAATGTAACTGTCTTGATATCAACATATTTTTCATGTGATAGTAAAACCTAACTTCTCTTCCTTTGTCTTTTGTAGAGTGCTTTTATCAACAGACCTGCCCTAGGGATTTTACCTCCAGAGAACTTTGCAGAAAGACTGAAGGAGTCTTTGTTATCAGTAAGTCTGAGATAGCAGCGACGAGTTACCATGTTCTGTGTTTAGGGACACGGGCACATCAAGGGGTGTTACGGGTTTTCATAGCGAGCGCTAGATTGACCACCTGCTTTCCCACTGCAAGTTATGAGATCGAACCTTTGTCCCTGACCTGACAGCTGAACGTGAGAGGGTGACCTGTCTGCTGTGCACAGACACTGCCTCTTTCAGCCTGGATTCAACAACTGATGAGAAAACACTTTTTCACTAACTTCTGTTCGCTGTGCTTTTGTGAGAGAGAGTGAAATAAGTGGCTTCTGTTAGTCTTGATTTAAATTTGAAGATCCTTGGGACTGAAACTGAGTTGAGCCCTCTCAGCTGCAGTTGAAATTGGCCTGCCTCGTCGTAGGCACGGTTGGTCTCCCATTATAGTGACACTCCTGATGTTAAGGGCTGATCAGTATTATCACCACTTTGCACTAGATTTGTGCTTATTATTTTGGAGTAATTTTCTCTCTTCATTGACAGGTGGCTCCTAAGGGCCTGCCGCAGGTGGTGACCATGTCTTGTGGATCCTGCTCTAATGAAAATGCCTTTAAAGCAATATTTATGTGGTACAGAGTGAGTAAAATATTAAGTTTTTCTTTCTGCAGGCTTAGATGTAGAAATGAGTATTTATTCATCATCAGAACTGTTACTGTAAAACAAATAAGGCTTGGAGGCTATCTTGTTCATGGAGTTATTTATATTCAACTTAGTATAAAGTCTTTATTAAAAAGTCTTCATCTAAGCTTTCACGTTATATTGACACAACTTTAGAAATGATGAAGAAAAAGAAATAAAGAAAATGCAGATTGCAGTCAGTGTGAGAGCCACAGTCAGTGTCTTTATTTGCTCTAGTTTGGAATACCAGCATTGCCAGTGTGTGGTTCAGTCACAAATGCGTTGATTACAACTAAAGGAAAATGATGTGTTGAGTGGTTGTGTGGTGTTTTTGTTTTTTCAGAACAAGGAGAGGGGCCATAATAATGCCACAAAAGAGGAACTAGAATCTTGCATGATTAACCAGGTAACGTTTGTTCCTTACCACACCTACAGATGTGCTGCTGGCTTGGGTTTAGAAGGGAAGATTGGGAGGAAAAATTGGCTTTACGCTCTCTGAAGTGGAATCTCAGTTTTGTAAATTTAGGAAATGGTGAAAGACCAACTGCTTCCAACAAATACCAATACCCGCTGCTTGTATTCTTCAGTATCCTTCCCAGCTATGAATCTTGGGAAGATCTCCCTTTTTTCATGACATATCATTTGCTAGAGAGGGGCCCATGTGCTGGATGGGTCCATGGATATCACTAATACATGCAGAAGTTTACAAATAATAACAACAGACCTTCTGCCAGACCTCCTTCTACCTTTAGGAGGTCAGGCAGTTTTTAGGGGACAATACAAATGTATTTGTTTAAATGGGTAAACGTAACAATTTGCCATGCCTGATGGTTGAAGAGCAAACCGCTCAGCGTGCTGTGAGAGGCAGCAGCTTGGATCCAGCCGTCCGGGGTTTGTGCCTGGGTTGCGTCAGGCGCCCGCAGCTGCGCGCGTGGCAGAGCCTGCTGCCAGGGGCACCGCGCGCTGACTGCCCGCCTGTGCTCTGCTTGCAGCCCCCCGGCTGCCCCGACTACGCCATCCTCTCCTTCATGGGCGGCTTCCACGGCAGGACCCTGGGTAAGCGACGCGCTGCCGGCAGCACCTCCCTTTCCTTTGCCTCCTCTCGGCCGCTGCAGTAAGCTGTCGTCTCCCTGTAGTTTCTGAAAAGTGTTTTGTTTCCTTAGACAAATAGTAGCGGTGGGGAAGCTGTAGGTTTGCTTTGGAAGCCCTACCAGTACTGAAACAGAATATTTGAATGCAAGTGGGAATTAGTTTTATAGTTTTTGAAAATTTATTTTCAGAAAGTCCCTTATTTTCATGCTGAATCCAGGGTTTTCTGTCTATACTAGTAAAAAAATCTAACTCCTGGGGAAAATTACCACAATATGTGAATGACACGTCACTCATTGGCTCAATCCCTGTTCTAAACACGTTAGCCAAGAGTGCTGTAATTGTGAGCTTTGTGACTAGTGGTCTTTGGACAGGTGAAACTCATCTTGTCTGAGCAGCCCGTTCAATTGAGAGAGATTCTGCTGTTCTTCAGGAACACTGCATGTGGAAACTGGTGCTTAAAAGCTACAGCAACCCACTTCAGCTTGATGAAATCAAATCACCCACTATTTCAGAAAATAAAGTAAAAATGTGGAGCAGTTAAGTCAATTCTGCAGCCCTGGTGTCAGGCAGTTTTTTCACCCCTTGGTACTTTTTTCCTACGTTGTTCCTAGTTAGGTATTATTTTAATTTTTGCTTTTCTGAGTTTAGGTTGCTTAGCTACAACTCACTCTAAAGCAATTCACAAACTGGACATTCCATCGCTGGACTGGCCTATTGCTCCATTTCCAAGGCTAAAGTACCCTCTGGAAGACTTTGTGAAAGAGAATCAACAGGAAGAAGCCCGTTGTTTAGAGGAGGTAAAAAATTCACTGGCAGCTTTCTGTTGGTTTTGTTTTGAAATAATGCATAGTGTTAGTAGGATTAGCTGCTTTTCACTGAAATAATGTTTTCAGGGATTGGAACAGCATGTAATTAAAACAGCATTCACTGTTGTTTACAGTCAGAAGTTTGTCCCTGTCTTTCAGAAGAACAGCCAGCTCGCTGTGAATTACAGTCGACATGAGTCATACCAAAGGGAAATTTCACGTGCAGAAGTTTGTTATATCACTGCGAGCTTGTCTGCCAGATCTTGTGAAGGGACGTGGACTAAGAGAGAGCACAGAGTGTGTATAATCCTCCAGAAAGAGAACCTGTAGTAGTATTCCAGGTTTTCCAGCTTTTCTGTGGTAGCCTCTATCCTGCCTACAGCGGCAGGGACTCTGTGCCTTCTCTGTGCCTGTCCCCAGGTGTCAGAACCATGGCATTCCCTGTCACGCGCCCTGGGATCCAGGATCTGGATCTGTCACTTGCAAGGGCTCCCTTGAGAGAGGTGGTGGGGAGCAAGGCACAGCGTGCCCTGTGACTGGAACCAGAACAGTGCACAGACTGGAGCATCACAACTGATGGGGAGGGGAGGGGGCTGCGGCGTGCTGAAGGGAGCACGGCAGCACTCTGCACGGCTGTGCAGAGATGGATCGAAGAGACTTCTTATTCAGAGCCAGCTGACTTCAGAGAGAACAGACGGCACAGCAAATCGCTTCCCTGTGTCTGCTCCACAATAGCTTGGGGACGGAGGGCACGCGGGGGGCAGAATTGTGATGCAAAAAATCAGTCCACAGACTTGAAGCCATTATTTTAAAAAAACAAAATGCAAAGCTGAACGCTTTCTTTGAAAGTCTGTGAATTGGCTTCCTGGTGCCCTTTGGAAACCAGTGCTTTATACAGCCCACACAGCTGTGGGCCCTGGAAGCTGTAAGTGGTACTTCACGTACAAATGACACTGCTAACTGCAGCAACTGGCACTACCAGGTTAACTAAAACTTCTCTGTAAGCCCCTTACCAGCAACAGGATTTCTGCACTATTTAATCTGATTAATTTTAAAGTATCTGAAGTGGGTGACTAGAAAAAGCAAATTTACCTCTGCTAGAGCTTTCACACCGTTGTAGATAAATGTGCCACTGGTTACAGTGTGTTTAAGATAGGATTTAAACTTAAGCATTATTCATGAAAAAGAGGGCAGCATTAAATCCTGGAGGAACTACATGTTAATTCCTTACACTTCCTGACACCTTTATAGCCAGGAATGTCTATGCAAAGTTGAAGTTCTGTTGCTGAGATTTGATCTTTCTGGGAGGACATGCGCAAATGTCCTGAAAGGAGAACGTACCATAAACATTTGATTAACAGGTGGAAGACCTGATTGTGAAGTACAGAAAAAAGAAGAAGATTGTGGCTGGAATCATTATAGAACCAATACAGTCAGAGGGCGGGGACAATCACGCTTCAGATGACTTCTTCAGAAAGCTACGAGATATTGCTAGAAAGGTAATCAAATATTGCACTCCCAAAGTTTCAACAGAACAGTCCTTCGCATAACAAAAACCCACGTTGGCAGCTAAATGAGTAGCTTTCAAGCAGACTCATCTGAACATACAGCTCTTCCAGGACCATTTCAGGCTCCTGGACTGAACAGATCATGCTGCTGGTACTGCCTCTGTGCCACAAATAACTGACTCAGACTGGAGGTATAGACTTCTTATTTAAAACAAACAAAAATCCCAGAAATTACATTCTGCTTCCCTCAGAGGCTTTGAAATTGCCACCTAGACTCCTCCCAGATGTTTTCAGTTGTACTCTAGAAGTGTTCAAGACTATAGAAAAATGCACAGATTATACAAAAACATGTATTTTGTTTGTGAATTCAGGTAGAAAATGTGTTTCTAGTGCCTTTCTGAAAAAAATAGCTGAGTTTTTATTTGTGAAATCCAATGCACAGAGAGTGCAGCGGTATGGGGGTTGACGAGGGGAGATTTGGAGCGGTGAAGGGAGAGGAAGGAGGGATGTTGCGTGTAATTGGCTTATATTTATCTGTTCACTGAGAGAGGTATTTTTGTTTTGGAAGTGTGGGCTCACATTCCTGCTCTTCTCATCTTTCTCTGCAGCATGGCTGTGCATTCTTGGTGGATGAGGTGCAGACAGGAGGCGGCTGCACAGGAAAATTCTGGGCACATGAGCACTGGGGCCTGGATGACCCAGCTGATGTGGTCACATTCAGTAAGAAGATGATGACAGGAGGATTTTTCTACAAAGAGGAGTTCAGGCCAAATGCTGTAAGATTTTTCAATGAAACTTGAACTCTGTGCTAGTCGGTGGCCCGTTCATGAGTAATGGTAATGTCCATGGAAGAGACAGGCTTGCTTTCAGCAATGCAGGTTCAGCTAGATGGAGCTCAGTCTCACAGATCCTTGCTTTGTGCTTACACAAAAGCTGTTGTCCCTTCTTCACTTCTGTTCTGGTTGCTGTCAGTCACAAAGGCCATAAAGGTGGTGCGAGGGAGCACAGAACTGGGTTCAGCCTAATGAACTAACCTTCAGTGCAAAATGCAACCACAAACTGGCACCTTTTGCCACAGGGCAATGTGGTATCTTCAGAGCTTGTACGTCAGCATTACACATTCTGGCAGCAAGATTTCTTCTTCGCATTAATGACATTTCAGATGTAATAAATGAAAAAAAAATAAAAATTAAGAGGGACCACATAAAGCTTGAATGTAGAACCTGTATAGATGATGGTGATTTCCCTACCATCTGTAGTCACAGTTCAATGAGATGTCAGAGCAGCCAGCCAGAATGTGTTAAATTTGTAGCATAAAGTAGTTATCCTTTGTTTCTGCTCAGCAGGGCAGCTGTATTTTGCTCTTAGAACAAAAAAGGGGGTTGGTGAGATTAGTGCAGGCTTTTTCATACACCAGATGTTTGCATTACCAGTTTGATGGCTTGCTTTTCTTTGTCGTGGTGATTTGCCTGTTAACATGTTCCACAACTCTCTCTCCACCCTTTCCCAAAGCCGTATCGGATTTTTAATACCTGGCTTGGAGATCCATCCAAGAACCTTATGCTTGCTGAAGTCATTAAGGTTATTAAAAGAGAAGACCTTCTAAACAACGCAACCCACGCCGGGAAAGCACTACTGACTGGGCTGCTGGATTTACAGGTAAACATCTGGAAGGATTATAGATGAGGAGAAATTTGCTGATCAGCTGGGAGCTGGCCTAATCCAGCTTGGACACCTGGACTGAGGAACTCCAGCTGGGAACTAGACCGTAGTCGTAACTTGCTGGTTTAGGTACTTCAGTGCAAGCCTGAGTAACTGTGTCCCATTTTGAACTGACGTACACTTTCTTTTACTGACTTTAGGATGCTGGTTTTGTATAGCTTAATCCAAAATAAAGGGTTACCCCCAAAATATCTGAAGGTATGAACTGCAGCTACTTAAATTATTTTGCTAGAAGTCTCTGTTATCACAAGCAACTAGCATTTCATTGTCCCAAAAGTTATTTTTAAAGGAAAGTGCCTTTATATTTGGTCACAATTCCATTGGGCTGTTGAAACAAGAAAGTGTTCGCTTTTCCTCCCTTGCCATCAGGCCCTGCGTTGCAGCAGCTGCCACCCTTACTTCCTCACCTCTCTTTGCAGGCTCGTTACCCCCATCTTATCAGCAGAGCGAGAGGGAGAGGAACGTTCTGTTCGTTTGACACTCCAAACGATGCAACTAGAAACAAGTTAATTACAATAGCCAGAAACAAAGGTAAGAAAGCTTGTGCATGCATTAGCTTCAAATGACAAGCAGTAGCACGTGTAATGCTTTAGGTTTTCCTCTCTGGTTGGTGCACGTGTACTGCAGGATCAGAGGACAGCAGTGAAATTAGGAACAAAGTTGAATTTAGACTTTTCTCGACATAATTGTGTTTTCAGAGACATCAGAGCAGTCCGGGGTGTGTACCTGTACCCTGCTCTGTAGGTCTGGTGTTACTGGAAGAGATCTATGTAGGGCATGAGTTTTTGTGACATCGCTCGTATTCCTCTGCAGTGAGCTTAGGTGGACCTAGGCACAGCTTACTTCTAGGAACAAGTCAGGAAAACTGGAAGGTAGCGTAACTGTCACTCAGGAGAAATCAGGGAGAAAAACTATGAATAAATGTTATGGAATACCTAATAATGAAATATAATGAGTTGCCTAAAATGGGCACAGTTGTACAACTACAGAGCTCTTACCCAGCTGTAGGTAAGCCCCAGCAGCAGAAGGGGAACCTCATGATCTGAAGCCCAATATTCTCTTTGAATTTAACTGTGTGTGGGCCCTGGGTTTGCTGCTGTCAGTTTTTGCCGTTACTCGTCTCTCTTGAAAGAAGCAGGCGTGGTGCCTCTAAACTATGGTGAAACTAAAATCTTTGAGCATGAAAGACATTGTTATTGCAACGAAACCTGCTGTGCCTTGTTCTGGGATTGAGGTACTTAACCAGTAGAGCGTTGCAGCTTTGAAGTCTCAGTTGCTCTTTGACCTCTGTGCTGGATGGAGCCCTTCCACAGATGCTGGGAGTAGTCCCAGCATTCCAGGTGTTTTACAGAATAGCTGCAGGCACCCGCAGTGTTCTTCCAAGTTGCTGTGAAGCTTGAGGCCCCTTTGCAGCACTGACAAGGTGCTGTGTGGAGCTTCTGTTGGCCCTCCACAGCATGGTGAACCCCATTCAGAGACCTGCATGTTCTGGCTATTTGGCAAAGATGGACATGACTGGAGGACCTGTTCTGTTCTCATTTTAGGTGTTGTGCTGGGAGGCTGTGGCGACAGATCGATCCGTTTTCGTCCAACGCTGATCTTCAAGGATCATCATGCGCACCTCTTCCTGAACATTTTCAGTGACATCTTAGCAAACTTCAAGTAAAAAGCAGTTCCCTCACACCGAACCGCTGATTATGAAATTAGTTTGCATTAATTCATGTCTCTCTACTTACAAGATAAGTGTAAAGTCCTAATCTAAGGTTTGTGTTCTGTCTGTAATCCTGCCCACGGCAAGCTGCTCCATGCCAACTGACCCAGGCAGAGCATTGGTACTGGTCACCAGCAGGTACCTGCAGCTGTCCCACACTCTGCATTTGTAGAAGCTGTGGCCCTCCATCTTCTGGCTTGGGTCACAGCACCCGCAGAGCCCTCTCTGCGTTCATGGCCCCGACTATCTGATTGTCGAAACGTGAACTGGTACCGTCCCTGCTCACAGGTAACCCCAGTCCAAAGCAGCAAGCGTGGCGTAACAGTTAAAGCCACACGCCTGCCATACAGGAAGCGCCATTCTCTAATGGCAGCTGGAATAAAATAAGTGTTTCAGGGAAAGCTGTGCTTTTCTCCACTGCCAAGTACAGTATTTTACAGAATAATTTCCACCTTTATTCCCCTAAATCAGACACGTGCCACACCAGCTGGATCAGGAGGCCATCAGCTACTCTACTATGCCCAGCCTTCAGAGGCACCAGTGCACTCAGCCACATCTGCAGCGCTGTAAGTGGACCTGACGTACTTGCACTTTTTTCTCCATCCTGGATTTTAAAACTTTAGTCTTCTCTTACAATCAGACTTGTACGGAGAAAACTATACTCTGAAGTATGTAACTTGACAAAGCTTATGGTCATGTCTACACATTATCTCCACCTCTGTCAGCAGTCTAGAATGCTTTGAGATTATTTTGCCATTTTCCCACAGCACACCATGGCCATTAATTTATCTATTACACGTTCTACATGAATACTTGAGGTACTTTGTAAAACTACAGCAGAATTGCTTGACCTTAGCCACTACCTGACATCAGAGCCACTATGGTGAAAGCCTACTCCTAACTGCACATTTATAATGCAAAGTAATTCTGGTTTTGTTCCAATAGTTAATTCTACATCATTGATAATTCACAGATCCTTTAGAAAGCCACAGGACCAAAAAGTGTCAACAGCTCATTAATTTGTTTCTCTTCAGAGAATTGTTTTGGATGTCTCTTTGCTATGTACTCTTTGCTGTTTGCTTAAGGCTGACTTGGACCAGGTCTGGTGCCTTTCTTTTTTCTTGGCTAGCAAGCATCTGGATTTTGCTCACTAAGTTTAATTTTATCTTGTGCACCAAAACACAGGGACCACAGTGGACTTTACAGTTGCCCTATTAGGATTTGACCACAATTTTTAAGTACATAATAAGAGAGGGAGCAGCTAAGATTTACATGTTTAATACAGCTTCCAAAATGTGAAAGGTTTCTTACCTGCTTTGAGAAATGTTTATCATGGTTTTCCCATTTTATTGTTTGAGTCCTGGAATTGGGAAACTCAAGTACACTCACTTCCGCTAGCTTAAAAATAACGGGATTTCTGTAAACCTCTGCAGAAACCAGAATTCTGGGACCAGCTGGCCAGAGCCTGAGCAGGTTTTTGAACAGAGGTTGTAGAAATCTGGGGGGAGGACTGGTGAACTGGTGTGCAACAAAACGTCATTGTCATCGCTGTCCTTGTAAGCGTAATATCAGCAAGAGGAAAGTCAAGCCAAGAACTGTATTTGACGGTATTTTGGGAATTAGTTTGTTCCACATATCAGTGCAGTAGTTCTAGTAAATGTCTCTAGCAAGTCTTGTACTTTTACAGAAGCAAGGGTCCAGTAATTTGAAGTCTTACCACATCTTCACTTTTATTATGAATACTCTAGGTGTTTTTATAATTTTTACTGACACTCAGTAACTGTATAATTGTGTACAACATGTTGATGAGATCATGTTAGAGAATACTTAGAAAGCACTGCAGCTGAAGCATACAGTTAGTATTGTTTACAGCATACTGTGGACAGTGCCAAATAAATGTTTAAACACTTACTTAACTACACTTCATGGTGTAACTGGACACAGATTCATAAAAAAATGCCATCTCATGTGTAATCGATATTCTTAAATAAAATATTTATAATTGAACTTCTCCAGGGCTTTTTATTTTACACCCGAGGAAGAAAAGGGGAAAAGACGACTCCATGTTTCTCTGCTGGTGAGGGTGAGTTTATTTGCCATTGTTTCAAGTGAAGTAACAGCCAGAAGAGCAGTGTAAGGAGTTAACTTGCTTCTGACGATTCAGAAAAAGCTTCACGTGTTACAAGTGATCAGGTTTGACTCTCTCTCAGGTTTAAATCCTGCTCCTCGTTCCTAGTGAGGCTTGGATTTGGAAAAGGAGGAATCACACTAACATCACAGAGTAAGATCACTGTCCTTCACAGACAGCCTGCAAGTTCAACAGAGTACCAAACACGGGCATTTTCAGCCTTAATTCAACAGAGCTTTTAGGTTTATCTTTGCTCAGGCTCACAGCTGCTGGCGACAGCGCGCCCTGCACATCGCTCTGCCACAGAAGAGATGCTGCTCACACCTGAAACGAGCTGCAGAGACACCGAACCCAGTGGACTGTTCCGACCAGTTCTATGCTGAGTGCACGTACTAGCAGGCTTTGCATAGGAAGAAGACTTCACAGAAGAATAAGCACAATGAATGTACAACGAGGAAAATCACTGGAAATCAGCTGCTGTATCGCTCAAAGTTCCCCAAATATCTGAGTAAACTTCTGTCTGTCTACAATCTGCCCAAACTTAATTGTAAAATATAAAATATCTGCACTATTATACCGTTTGAACTGGAGAAGTAGCTCCCCCTTGCTATCTCCAACTTCATCCAAGGTCATCACTGTCTCTACGGGACAGAAAATGTCCTTGCGTCTTCCCCAGAACGTCAAGTGGGACACTTTGACAGTACGGCTGGTTTCATTTAAGTAGATTAATCCAATAATTCGTCTGAAAAAGTAGCTCATACCATACAACATCGCACCAGCAAAGAGCGCAATGCCAGTTGTATACAGGAGGATATTCTGCGAAACCTGGTCCTGCAGATAGAGGTAGCAGACGGGAGGCAGGATGGCGGCGGTGGTGGCAGTCTGTACCAGCTTCAGCCTGGACACCACCCTGCAGTACTTGATCCCTGGAAACCGGTAGACCAGTTTGAACTCTTCTGTTTTCCCACCCACAGCTTTTTGTCGGACCACAGCAGCAGGGCCTGAACAGCACACATACCCAGCTGGCTCTTGCTGGCTCCCAGGATGATTATTAACACCAGTAACTCGCCAGTTTTGTGACTGCAAACGCTCCTGTGTGCCAAAAAAACAGGGTGGGCGAGCATCTTCCTTCTTCCGTGACCTTGTCCAGAGCTCGTTCTGTAGACATCTCCCAAAAGATGGTGCCATGCAGACTTTAGTCCTAATTCTGCAGAGCCCAGCCTACAAGGAAATATTCCCACAGGTCATCACTGGAGTCTTCCCTGTACCCGCATCACATTTACCCCCGAATCTGTCCTTAGGCACCCGAAACAGCAAGCATAAACCTCCCTGCCCCAGCTCACTGAAACCTTGTACTTAAACCAGGGTTCTGTTAGGAAACCGGCATTTGTGCTTCCGCCTCTCCCTTGGCGACGAAGAGGGAAAAAACTTTTGGTAACACAGCCGGTACCGGAGTCACCCTACGGCATCCCGGGCTTCTCTTTTTTTGAGCAACACCCAGGGGAGAACGCCAGCACCTCGAGCTGCTTCGGAGCAGGGAGGGGAAG
This sequence comes from Tetrax tetrax, assembly GCA_009806455.1. Lineage (NCBI taxonomy): Eukaryota > Metazoa > Chordata > Aves > Otidiformes > Otididae > Tetrax > Tetrax tetrax. The sequence continues at coordinate 185,282 of WHYT01015627.1, read as the reverse complement.
AGAGCCCGGGGCTGCTCGCCAGAGAGCAGCTCCGCAGCCGCTGAAACGACGGCCGCGGGAACGGGAACAAGGCAGACGCGGCAGCACAGGGGGAGCCGCACCGAGCGGGGCGCCGGCGTCGGGAACGCGCGGGAGAACGGGGGACGAGGGGGA
>WHYT01015627.1:159210-169957 GCA_009806455.1 Tetrax tetrax | reverse complement strand
CTGTTCGGCCTTAGGGTTCAGAAAGTTTCTTGTAGATCTCTTGTAGCTGCTTTTTAGGATTAATTCCAAGTGCACATTCTGATATGCTGCACAAGCTAGAGGGTAAATACTCTAAATTAATATGAACATACACCTGATTCTAGATACCTAACCACCTTAATCCGTTCATCGTAAGTAACGGAGATCAAAAGAGATCCTGGCTGAAGCTGCTGACTTGTCAGTTGTAAACCGCTGCTCTGCGGCGGCGATCTCCATTTCCTCGTGCTTGGTTACAGCAGACTGTAGTTGTTCACTGCAACTGGACAAGTTGTTAACTGCAACTTTTTGTTTAGGTCTGCTGTCCTTGGCCCACACTGTTGCCTTCTAAAGCAGGTACTAATAGGGAGCGTATTAAATGAGAGTTTTGTGTTATGGTTTAAAAAAAAAAAGTAAAGAAAAGGAAAAGTGAGAGCCTTTACTTAGTACTGTGTGTGCATCAACTGATAGTTACTTATTGAAGGCATATTTCTCTGTGGTATTAACCATGCCTCATTATCCAATGTCTCTGTTTTCCATGTGACTTGTTTTTAGAATCTCATATTATGGACCCTTGGTTGAATGGTATTTATCTTGTTAGAACATTCAGGGTCACCTGGGCGAGGACATACTTCAAGATCTAATCAACTACTGCCTGAGTTACATTGCGAAAATTAAACTACCAAAGAAGAGGTACGTGCCTACATGCATCTCAGTGTCGCCATGTTCTCCATGTTAGAGTGTTAAGCATCAATATGTAAAGCAGGCTGCTCAGCAAAAAAAATATTTGCTTAAGGAACACTGTCTACGTGAAACAGAGCTCAGCCCATGCATGCAAAGGCAGGCTCACAACTAGAACACCAGATCTGAAGTACTGATGGAGCATTTTTATTTAAGAGGCAAGTTCAGTTTCGAAGTGGGAGTATTTCCTTGACATGTTTGGAGTTCAGCAGTGTATTGTTTTCCAGAGATTAGAAGCTTGTGTGTGGGGGATCTCAGTGATGGTCTGTGTAGGGCCACTGCGGGGAATCACAAGCTGCACACAGCTGGGAGAACGCGACCTTGGAGAGGGGAGCCCGGAGGGGTGTTGTCTGGGAGAGGGGAGCCCGGAGGGGTGTGATGGAGCAGGATGGTGCTGCTGTCCGGGAACCGCTGTTGGCCAGCAGGGCCCGTACTTGGCCGGCCTTGCTGCGTGCGCTGGCCACGCGTGCACCAACGCCTGGTCAGTTTTCTGCTGCTGGATCTGCTGAGGGGAGAAATAGAGGTGGCTCGGAGCGGAGGGGGGAGAAAGGATGCAGAGCTCACTGTGAACAACAGGGGACGCCCTGAAGGTGCTGCGCCCGCCTCCCTTCTCTGCTCTGACCCCACTGATGATCACCCTTCTGCTCAGCCATGTCTCCGGCGTAGTCAGTTGGTAGGACTCTCACAAAGGGAAAACAATGTGCTGGTAACTGCTTCTGCTAGGAACTGTAACTGCTTATGGTGTTAACTGCTTGTGCAAGGCTGTAATCATAGAATCCTAGAACGGTTAGAGTTGGAAGGGACCTTTAAAGGCCACCTTTAAAGGCCAGTCCAACCCCCTGCAAGGAGCAGGGACATCTCCAACCAGATCAGGTTGCTCAGAGCCTCATCCAACCTGGCCTTGAATGTTGAGGTACTGGAAGGCCGCTATCAGGTCTCCCTGGAGCCTCCTCTTCTCCAGGCTGAACAGCCCCAACTCTCTCAGCCTGTCCTCACAGGAGAGGTGCTCCAGCCCTCTGATCATCTTCATGGCCTCCTGTGGACTTGCTCTAGCTGGTCCATGTCCTTCTTGTGTTGGGGCTCCAGAACTGGATGCAGTACTCCAGGTGGGGTCTCACCAGGGCAGAGTAGAGGGGCAGAATCACCTCCCTCGACCTGCTGGCCACTCTCCTCTTGATGCCCCAGGATGCCGTTGGCCTTCTGGGCTGCAAGGGCGCATTGCCAGCTCATGTTGAGCTTCTCGTCCAATAGAGCAACAAATATTGTTGTGCTTTTAAATATCATATGTTGGGTGCATAGGAATGCTACGAACCGGCTACAGCTTGCAGTAAGACGAGTTCCGTGTGAGGGTGCAGCTGCTCAAGACACTAGTACGTACCGCGTGTGGGGATCGCTAGAAATAGTGCCAAGGCTGCGCTAAATATTGCCTCTTCACCCCAAAGCTGACAGGCTGGCCTGTCAGGGTCTGAGAATTGGGTTGACAGGGTGCTCCAGTCATACTTTTTAAACCAAATCATACTTCTTAAAGCCAGTAGAGATGATGTTGAGGTTGCCAGATTCAAATAAAAGTCAAAAAGACTCCTTGATACCAGAGGTATTGGTTCCTACGCATTTTTTATGCATATAATGAGAGGCTGAAGGAGACATCTGATTCCAGTTGTCTTCAGAATTAAACAGATGTGATACTCAGTAATTTGAGTAATTTTTTAATCTGTTTTCTGTCTTATTACTCAATTCTTTTTCAGGGGCACTTTTATTGAGTTCCGAAACGGCATGTTAAATGTGTCCCCCATTGGAAGAAACTGCAGCCAGGAGGAACGAGTTGAGTTCTATGAACTTGATAAAGTGAGTTACAGCTCTTGAAAAATATCCAACTCTTCTGGAAGAGGCAGTTATGGCCAGGTTATGATTTTTTAAAAAGCTTTTATACTTTGTGTGATCTTTTTTTCATTTTAATTCTTTCCATGTGGTTTAACTAACAACTTAGTTCAGACTTCAGGAAATACACAATAGGATTTTTGTTGCAATAGTTAACAATGATTACTTGCAGAAGGGGTGGGTTTGGCTGGTGTTTATTTTAACCCTGTATCCAGAGTACTGACCGTCCTACCTCTACACACAAGGTTCCCAAAAAAACCATATTTTTTTTTTGATAAAACCATACTTACCTGGAGTGCTCTGTAGTATACCAGTATACCAGCCTATATCCATTCAAATCAGTAAAACTACTCCGCTTGTTGTCAACTCTTTAAAAATGTTTTAAAGCAGAATTTAAAAGCCGAGGTCAAAGTATTCACTGTTTATTTTCCTTTGTACACAGCTAAATGTGCCAGGCTGAAATGAGTCTGAGTCATGGTATCAGAGTTCTGTTCCCTGCTGTACCCGGTGCAAAGCCTGATCTGTAATTCCTCAAAAGCAGTCTTTGCCTGTGACTCCGTTAACGGAAGCTGAAAGATACCTAAGCCCAAGCCAGTTTGAAAATACCCTTTTTTGGAGTACGCGTCATCAGAAGATTAGCACTCGTTTTGAGACTCTTCCTGTACCTTGGTCTCCCCATTTGTAAAACTAACATTTACCAGGAGTTGAAGCATACTTCCTTAGCATTCCAAGATTTTTCAGATAGAAGAGCAAGTATCACAGTATGTAGGTGAAGTTTTGCTCTCATTTTTTTACATATTGGTAACAGATTAAAGTGGAAATATCCTCAGCATGCTTTCAGTAATAATAAAATATAGCTGTATGACACCAGTCCTGGTACTCAGACCTCTGGATATTTTTGGGGTTATCTTTTTATTGAGGAATAACTAACTGGATGTAACTAACAGGATGTAACTAACTGATGTCTTTTTTTTTTTTTTAAACAGAAGGAACATATAAGAGAGAAATTTGTAGCCGAATTAAGAAGAGAATTTGCAGGAAAAGGCCTCACGTTTTCCATAGGTATCACATTTAAAACATCATTTCTTTTACATTTTACTTAAAGTATATCCTCTTAGGCTGTGTCATATCCTCTCATTTGTGTGACAGTTACGTGTCTGGGGGCGGTTGCAGGCACTGCGTGCAAGATAAAGCCTCTTTTCTCTCAGGCTTTTATTTGGTACATTGTAAGTGAAATCCATCAAAGAGAACTTCATTGCTTGTTGCTAGTTCATTGTCTTTTAATGGCAGTTGTGTGACTGATTCTGCTCATTTTGAAACATATTGCCTGCTTCTGATTAGTCAGAGTTGTTTCTGCAAACCAGTTCTGATCAGAAATACGTCAGTACTGTTCCAGTAGTCCTTGGTTCTTCAGCTCTGTAGCTACATTGTGTGGGAGGAAGGAGAGGAAAGAAAATCTAAAAGGAAGTGCAAGCTTAAAGAGAAAAGTGATAATAAGGGAAAATTAATTTTCCATGCATTTTTTCTCTTTTCTCTTCCCTGTCAACATGTTTCCAAGTTCTCAGCTTTTATTATTTTTCAAAATTACTTTAAGAGTAGGGTTGCCAGTAAAGTTGTGGTGTTGAAACACCAGGACAGAAGTGAACGGCAATGCAGTGCTCATACCGCGTGTTGTAAATACCCTCCTGACACCCGCTTCAGCTGGGAATCACGCTTTCGTCGGTTGGTGAAGTCCACGCATCTGGCGCTGGAACAGTTGTCCTGTTAGGCTGTGTTAAAAAGGCTGACCTCCTCCTCCTTCTGTCCTGAGAGCTTTACAGTGTCTGGCTTTCGCATAACTTTATGGTTGTACATACACCAGTGGCTGTATTCATTCATTTTCTGAAAGCAAGAAGATTAAATGTAATTTTTTTTAAAAAAGGTTCATTTATTTGAGAGCAGTCAGTGTTTGGAAACATGCTAAGATCTTCATATTTGTTTAACGGGCAAATAATAATCTGTAAATCACAATTCTGTAGTAACTGATCCCTATACTTTCTGTACTTGTTCAGGCTTAACTCCAGGGTCTCATCACATTTCTGTGTCTTCTGCAAAGCTCCCTCTCCCAGAAATCTTACCCAGTTCAGTTTTTACTTACTGTCCCCTCAGAAGTGTGTTTTCATAGTAAGAGTTGCTTGGCTCACGTCTCTCCTAGGAGGCCAGATAAGCTTCGACGTGTTCCCCGATGGCTGGGATAAGAGGTACTGTTTAGGAATCATTGCCGCCGATGGATACAAGACTATTTATTTCTTCGGAGATAAGACCATGCCAGTGAGTACATTGTTTTGTATGTACATTTCAGAGCTTCTGTGGAACACAGCAGAGCTCACGTAGCACCATCTTCTCGCTGTTTTAAACGACAGGCGCTGTAGGTTCTTGTCAGATGCAAGGGAGCTGGTTAGAACTGAAGGAGTGCAAACGTGAACACGTGTCCGTGTTTAACGAGCTGTGTGTTACTGCTCAGCGTAATGCTGGGACATAGCCTCAAGCATTGATTTTTTTTTTCTTCTGTTCCCTGAAGTGAACACAGTGTTCTTGCCAGACTTAATACTGAAATATGTTTTTAAATTGAGCTTCTGTAATTATGTTAAAAACCCAGGTGATATGGCTACATAGAACTCATTAGCCTGTTTGGTTATTGTAGATAGATGCTTCTTGTTGGCTGGTGATGATTAAACATATTAAATTCAATGGAAGATAAATACTATTCCTTTGTTAACTACTGTCTCCACCCTGAGGAACTGAAATTATATATTGTCCCTGTCCCTAGTCACTGGAGAGAGCTGAACAGCTCTGCAGGGTGAGTCAGAGGCTTTTGAAAGTGCTGAGCAGAGACAACGGCATGAAATTAAGGCTGTCTGAACATGGCCAAGGGACAGGGTCAGGCTAACTTCTATAAGAAAAGGCTTAATTATAAAACTGTTAAGTTCTTATAAAACTAAGTTACAAAGAACTTTATCCATTTTATCAACTTAAAAAGGCCCAGTTTTAGAACAGAAATGCAAGCTTTCAATGAAAGGTGGGTTCCCCCCCCATGACACAAGCTGCAAAAGTAATCACCTGTCCCTCTGCCACAGAGTTTACAGACAGTTGATTTTAAACCCCCGAGTTGGCAGTGCAGTGTGTTCAGATTTTCGAAGCAGCAGGAGTTGTTGCTGACTTGCTGGAAAGAAGTGCGGCAAACAGCGTACCAAGATTAGGTACTGCTTCCTGGGGTGTGTGAAGCTGCAGCCTTCAGGGGTCTCTGCTCATGCAGGTGGCAGCGCCTTTGCTCCCTGAGCCAGCTGTGAAAGGGTCTTTCATGGCTCTCCTGTGATTAGAAACCAGTTGCAAATGTCACGTCTGACCAGTAGCTAGCAAGGCCAAAAGACTACTGCAAGAGTGAAGAATCAACTGTTAACAGCGATTTAACTAAAAGGGAAGAAAACCAAACTGGAAGGAAGAAGATAATGCAAGTAAGTTACAAATACCCTGTGCTGGTAGAGTGTTCTGTAACAAGTTTTACACCTTTATATTAACAAGTAAACAATTTCTGAAGTCAGTACTGGGTTCCTATACCAAACTAAAAACACAGCTAAACTTCTGAGAGTTCTCTTTCAGTGCCAGTGCTACGGCGCAGGTCAGGAAGTTCTCGTGCAAGTGCCTGTGGTGTTCAGCAGAAGTTTCAGCACAGGTGTCCTATAAACACATTATGCAAAATCTCTAAATGGTGGTTTGCAGGTTTTTTTTTAGCTTTCTGGAAGACATCTCAGACACAATTATGTTATGTCCCTTCCTTCTGTATCTATACATTAAGTTAAACAAAATTAAATCTTCTCCTGCTTTTTTCCCTCTTCTGTTTTCAGGGAGGGAACGACTATGAAATTTTCACAGACTCCAGAACAGAAGGCCATAGCGTTACATCCCCACAAGATACAAGAAGAATCTGTGAAGAGCTGTTTTTTAAGTAAAAGACTCTTAGAATTCACACTTACAAAACGGTTAAGACAGCTTAACTCAAAGCATCTTCCTTCATTCTGTAGTCTTCTGTAAGTGCTGTGCAGGTCAGTCGTTACTGAAGGGAAATGGTCCAACTGAAGACAACCTCGCTGACTGGTGACAGCAGAGCTGGTGCAGCACCATCTTTTCACTGTTGCCATTCACTCTTTGTTCTCTCCTGTCTTTAAGTCATCGGTAGACTTCCTTTGGTAATTAATTAAATTGAAGGAGGGAATAATCTGGCTGTAGTTGATTTCTGATCTCAAAATTGGCCTGCAGGGCTTTATTCCTAGTTTTTACTATGAAGCTGCTATTTAAAAGACTCACGTTTTAGAGTTGTTATTTTCAAATACTACCTAGTGGTATAACAACATGAATTATAAGACAGCTGGGATTTTCCTTTTTAAACTAGAAGATTAATGACAAGACAGGTTTTCTTTCTTTCTGGGAGGCGGAAGGTAGAACTGAGCCAGAAGTCCCAGATCTCACAGTCAGAAGGTGCGTTGAGTCTACCACCACTGGAAAAGCTGGACCAACTGGTGCTAAAGTTACCTCCTCAGTACAGTTGTGGTACCAATGCACTACAGGTCATGGTACCTATGCTTTCTGCAGACTGTTTTTAAATCTAAAAAATGTAAAAATTATAAAACTTAACTAAAACAATTTGAGCATTGTAGTAAAATGTATTTCCATCACTAATTACATTTCTGATTTTCCTAGTAAGACATTAATGGTAAATGAGATTTTAGTACTAAGACAAATTATCTGAACTATGTTTCTATTAAAATTCAAGTTGAAGCACAACAATCAGTGTAACTGTTAATATTACTTTTCTCATCTGGCATTAGGAAAGTAAAGTAATCTTGTGTATAAACAAGTTAATTTAGTAAAGGAAAATAATATCTCACTTTATCATGAAAAATTACTATTTCAGTTTGTTACATATGAAATATGTAAAGCAGATGTGTTGTATGCTGCCTGTCTATACAAAGAAATTATTGACTTGAATCTTTCCAAGTTCATGCGCTACTTGGAGTAAAAAAGGGGAGAATGCAACCTTTGTTAACAAACTAAAATCCCCAAAGGGCTTACAGAAAACAAGGGAGAGCTGCGATACCTGCGCGCATCAGAACTATCTCGTCTGCCGCCACCTCTCGTACCTCCTTCCATGGGGTCATCCAGCCCCGACCATTTCAATGGGAGCAGACTTCGGACCAGAACCAGCTGCAGGGCAGGAGGCTCCTTGAAGACGACCAGCGTTCAGTAGCTGTGGCTGTGCGTACACAAACGCCATGTACCCGACTAGTTGGTTACTTTACTGCCTAACGGTTGTTTCCTGTATTTGCAGAAGGTCACCGATGCAAAACATCCTGTGCAGGACTAAATCCAGCTTCAAATACAGCCATCTGTGTGCACATACCTGCGTACGCTCAAATCTTAGAAGCCAGCTAGTCAGTCTTGCACAGCCACTGCCAATGCTAGGGCTTATCTTCTGCCTCTCAGGCCAACAGATGAGAAGCAAACATTCTGTCTGAGGGGGAAAAAACAGAAAGCAAAGCAACCCACACTGCCTAGTCCCTTGCTTCCACCTTACTTTCTCTAGGGTGAGTTTAAACCAAGAGGGCAGGCACAATCCTTCCAGCGTTCGGCAGCTCTCGCTTGGGTCCCATCTCCCCACGCCTGGCTGAAGCCTTGCTGCAGCGTTTTTGAACACTGGCTGCTCTGCCTCAGGAGTTCTGGTCAGCCTTCCCCAGGTTTCAGCTGAAATAACCAGGCTGTGCTACCCCTCCCTGCTACCCCCTACTGTATGTTAATATAATTAATAAATAAATCTTACACAATGAAGATATATTTATGGAAGTAGTCTGTAGTATATATTATACACAAACCTATTACGCAGCTAGAAAACGTGCTAAATTACTCTCTAATTGTTCTGGTAATGCCAGTCAGTTGATGTTACAATGCTTTTTGAAAAACCGTTCAATATCATCTAGGTGTGCACACGCAGGCACCCGCATTCTCCTCTGTCATTCCTGCTAATCATCTTCAACACCAGCTACGCAGAGAGCAGACTGAAGGCATACGTTAAAACACTAACGGCCACGTTTATTGTAAAGGAAGCAGTGGGTGATATTCCAGCAAGCTGCATAGTGTTAAATCCACCACTACTATGTCTTACAGTTAATACACAAACAAAACCCCCAGCTCCACTGCAGGCGGGTCGCTGGCGTACGCTGCGTGTCATACAGGTACAGCTAAGGCAGAAGAAGCCCCCGCAGCAGTTCTGACCCCCGTACCGCTGCGCTCTGCTCCGCCACGCCTCCGGCAGCCTGGCTGCTGTGAAGGAGCCCTAAGACACTTCCCGACAGCCAGCGCCTAGGTAAAACTGCAAATCGGCAGCTGAAGTTACACTGTTTCACACAACTAACAGAAGACGATCATGCCATCTTTTTTGTTTTTTTTGTTTGTTTTTTTTTTGTTTTGGATTTTTTTTCTTTTTAATTTTAATTGCAAAAGCAATAAAAATCCACTGTTGGGAACATAATAGAGAAAAATGCTTCATTTGAAAAAAGATGTGGAAGGCAAATAGGAACAGAACTGATTTAGTTGCACTACAACTACATGAAATCTTGCAGGCAGACTCAGGGCAGGGGTGACCATATCACATCCTACCAAGCAAGTTTTCCAGAAAAACCGCTACAGAATCAGACAGCTGAGGCTATTAAGTAACTTGCACAGTATTTTATACACGGTCATCTGAACAGCATATAACTTGCTTTTCAAAAGTTAACTCTGCCTGCTCATTAAATACCGTAACAGACATTCAACTATAGGCAATCACGAAGGTAATCTTCAGGTTTGTCTAAATTCAGACACTGTCAGAGGCTATGAAGTACTGACTACTCTACAGCTTTCTATCACTTACCTTGAAACAAAATCTTTACATTTTGGTTTGGTTTTGTTTGCTTGCTTTTTTTCTTTTAATACTGGCCTATAAAATCTGTTGTTAACTGTCAAGGCACCCAAGTAAATTCACAAACAACGCAGGCTGTAAAACCACAACACTGCAGGCGTATGCAGACATGCCATTAGCAAACAGCGCACCTGAAGGGCACCCAGCCACGGCCATCGCGGCGCAACCGCCAAACGGAGACTCTCCACCCCGCGGCAGCTGCTGTGTTTGCGAGCTTCCTTCCGTGAGGAAAACAAACGGCAGCAATGAACACTCTCTCTCTCTCAAGCCGAGGCTTTCGGGCACTGTTACCAGCAGCAAGCGTACTCCAGCCCTTCCGGAAGAGCATCTCCCAGGAAGAGAGCGCCCACGCAGCTCCAGGGGCTCAGAGTCATGCCTCTGCTACAGCTGTCTGCTAGAAGAGCTCTCCTTCAAACCTCTCCCCCGTTCCCCTGGGCGTTTACCGAAATTAATTCACAAGAAAAAGGAAAAACCAAACCTCCCCCCTTCCACCAAGCACACAAACTAGGTCTCTTTTGACAGATTTTTTTTTTCATTAGCATCTGAATTACCTTTTTTTTTTTTTTTTTGAGGCCAGCTGTAAAAATGGTAATTTTGGCCCACTTCTGCTTTTTGACAATGTAGTATTTCCTCCCACACAACACGTAGAATATTCTTAGGACAAGTCCCCTGCAGCCGGTTGTCGAGCAGTGACCACGCTCCCTCTGGACACCTCAGGAGCTGACGACGTGCCCCGACCAGGTCTCGTGCTTGGTTCCAGGAGCTAGATGGGTAATCACCACCTCCACCGCCTGAAGCTTCTCGTTCTTTGGAGGGATGGTGCACATCTTGTAGGTGACCTCATCGCCTGCCACGGGAACATACTCGCCTTCGATACTGCGGAGGGGAAGCTTCAGTTAATCATAACTGACAAACATCCATACTCTCTTGCAGCTTATTTAAATTTTTATCATAATGATTATCTTAGGTGCTGAAGACATTTCAGGGTTTGGGGTTATTTTTTTTGTTGTGGGTTTTGTTTTGTTTTGATTAGTGGGTTTTGTTGTTGTCATTATTTTGGTTGGGGTTTTTTGTTGTTTTTGTTTGGGTTTTTTTTTTTTTTTTTTTTTTTTTTTTTTTTTT
>WHYT01015627.1:77178-146681 GCA_009806455.1 Tetrax tetrax | reverse complement strand
GGTTTGTTTTTTTAAACTGTAAGAAGTTTATTTTTTTTTTCCGCCCTCATCTTACACTTCTGAAGCTTTTTAATTTTCCCCACTTTTTTTTTTTTTTTTAAAGAAGGATTTTACCATTTCAGTCATTGATTTTACCTTTAGGTTACTCCACCATAACATGGTTCATCTGAGGTATGGAGAAAAAAAAAAAAGAGCCCAAGTAAGACACAGCGTGGAATCCATCAAAATAAGTTGCTGTGAAAAAAAGAGTTCTGCGACCCTGACATGTTACACCACAGAAACTCCTGCAGCACCCAGCAAGCAGGAAGATTTCCAAGAGTTGCTCACTCCTGCATAGCCTCTGCCAGCACGGTGACACGAGATGCTGGAGGCCTCGCACCACTCAGTTGCTACTGCATGCAAGTCTTTACCTGGAAACAGTGGGACACGGCAGAAGGGCTGTCACCTTCTGTCCAGAACTACGTACTGATGAAGCAGAGCACTGCAAAGGGTAACAGCCTTCCTGGCTTCCACTGCTGTGTTCGAGATGAGAGCTTTTTAATTAAAATCCCAGCATGTGCCAATGAAGACAGGCAGAGATGCCTTCCAACCTGCATGGCCACGACTCTCTGACAATAAAAAGGATGCTACTTCACCTTTCTTTAAATATACCTACATGATCCCATGCTCATGTCCCCCTTCTCTGACAACCTAGGCTCTAGACTTCTTGTTGTTTGAGGGTTTTTCCGGTGTTTCTCAGCAGTGTTTGTATTTGTGAACAGAAACACCATCAGGTTTGTTACTTGCTTTCATGGAGAGCACATTGACAGCACACTCACACCACCCAGGAATTTTACCTCACAAATGTTTCTGTTCTTCTGGGGACTTAAGATTTTAGCAGTGCCCTTTGTATCCACTTTTGTCTTGTGACCCATTGCTGTTACGGCTTTTCTATTGCAGCAAAGGCTGGCAAGACTGACAGGAGGTAAGTACACTGTCACTTACTGCCAGCCGTAACTTCACAGCAGATTTTGCCTCTCCCCCTAGTTTTGCAAAGCTGCTTGAGCAGTGCTCCTGCACTGCCTCTCCCCCACCCTTCCCCCTTTAAGGGCTGCCTCAGCTTCTGCTCCCCTCTGACTTGTGCATCGCAACTGCTGCTCAGGGAGCTGGGGCACCGGGCTGTGGCCGAGCAGAAGCAGCCTCTACTCAGGGATGGGACAGGGTAATGTACAAGGGAAGCCAAAACTGACCCAGAAATTGTAGCTTCTCCCATGGGAAGTCTGGAAGAAAAGTCATTGTTTGCTAGCTGATTGTATCAACATGATATTGAAAATGCACCTGTATCTAAATGAGGATCTAAAACCTGCTATGAGGAGTTAAAGGCATTCCCAAGACCTGTGGCTTGAAAGACACGTCCCTCAGACTTATTTCCCTGGCTAAACCCCTACTCCAGAGCTGCCTGTGACTGCAGGAATCAGGCCAAAGAGGGCATGTCCTAACCTGACCTCTTCAGAGCAGCGCCCGGGGAAGTGGCAGTACATTGAAGGCAGGAAAAATATTTACAGAAAAGTCAAGATAAAGCCTCCTCCATCAGATCTGACAGCCCTTTTCTCCCCATGCAGGCTGATCCGACTGACCTTTATTTACTTCCGAAGTCTCCAGGCCAAGCTGCCATCCCAGCCCTGTAGCACACTGGACAGGCTACGTTCACGCTCCCACATCCAGACTCCTGCTGTGGCTGTCCTCTGCAGTTACTGCCTTCATTTATACCCCACCGCCCCTATTTCTAGTGGGTTTAAGACTTCTTCAGGTGTGAAAGGGCTGCATGCACAACACCTACTGTCCTTTCAGGAGCAAAGATTAGTTCACCTTTTTTACTGCCAAAGGAATTTGCCATTAAATTCTCTGCAGTTTACCCGAAATTTGAAACAGCGGATTTCAAGGAAGGATGCTACTGGTACTGTTTCAGAGCCTGACAAGTGTACATGAATCCCCACAAAGACACATAGCAGAGGGTCAAACCAAAACAAGTGAAAACAGGAATGCCATGTAAAAAAGTTACATCATTCTTCCCACTTGAATCTCTTGAATGATTCTTTGTTGTCAAAAAAATTGTTGCTATTGAGCTAAAACTGCATTGCCATGAGCAGTAACTCACAACACAACCCGTGCAGGATGTCAGTCCCACCTGAGCAGGAAGCATCTTCCAGCAGAAGGCAACACATCTTTCAGTGGAAGACATTTTATCCGTGTAAAGGAACACAGGACGAGCAAAACACAGTGAGCAGAAACATTTCCCAGCTCAGGTGTAACAACTGCAGACAACACAAGTCAAAGTGGAAAGTCTACACTGACTACACAGCTGAGCCACTGGAACAAGCCATAATTAAACATGTTTCATCATGTGGCCTCCAGCACCAGCTGCAGACAGTGTTTCAGGGAGTACAGGCAGAGCAGTTACATGGGTTTGGAACTAAAGCAGCATCTCCTCCTGGCACTATGGCCACCCACTCCACAGCCCCAGATACTGCCTTTGATTCCTGCACAGATGACGTGCACACAACCAGCGGTGAGCTCAGTCACCACTTTGCAGGCAGCAAATGAAACGGATGCCCTGCCCAGGAAGGGTCTCATGTTTGGCTGAAAGGTTTGTTTAACGAACATGTAAGGTTCCTGTTCATTAAAAGCTCTGTGAAACAGGATGAGACACAGTTAGCAAAACAAACATTTGAGATTTGCAAAAGATACCAGTAGGTATGGCTAATGTAGAAGGGAAGGGGATTCACACTGTCTCCTGAAGCACCAAAGACGTGCCAATACATGAAGGCAGGGTTTTAAGCTCCTGAAAAACAGAGACGCATCAGGTATCACTTGAATCTTCAAATTCAAGTGAGGAAGAAGTGCAGCCTGACTGCTAAAAAAGATGGGTGTTTTGTTGGGGTGAGTTTGATTTAAAATTGAAATATGAATATATACCAGGCTGAGTTCTGCTAAGAAAGGGGTTGTAGGTGTACTGGTAACCAAAGCAGTCCTGTTTTGCCAAGAAAGGAAGAACAAGTGAATCGGTACACACACAGACACAGTATGCCCAACATACAACAGGCTACAGCCAGGGACCAGCCCGGACTGGGGGGGACACTCAGCTGTCACCGAGAGCCATGGCATCCCTCAGCACTTGTTAGATGACTGTGTGGGGTACTGTCCACAGCCTCTGATCCTTACGAAACTCATACTACAAGAGACTGAAGCTTGTGATAAAACCTCATTCAATTCCCACATAGCTGCTTCTTGTCCCCTCATTTATCTTACTACTTTCTTTCCGTGCTTGTTGAGATGTCCTTACCTCACCAAGATCAGGTCTGTCCTTTGCACAGCTGGGTAAAAAGGTTGTACCCACACAAACAGCTCAAATTTCATTTTCTGCTCTTGGCCTTTCAAACTTTTCTCCTGCAGATCAGATATTATTTTCTTTCCTGCAGCTTTCTGATTACCAGTTATTCTTGGTCTCTACCAAATATGAGATTATTAACTTATTGCCCCCAGTGCACATGAAAAGCGAGAGGACAAAGGTCTTAGTTTGCAGCCTGAGTAAACCTGTTTGTGAAGTGTTCCAGCACAGTGTTTGCCACCAGACAGCTGCTTCTGGGATAGATGCAGACTTGCTCCAGCACTGTTACTGCTACGTGATGCTTAGGAGCAGGAACAAACAACATCCACTTGTGCAGTACTTCTGGTAGTGTCAAGAAAGAACAATATAATGGCGCTTGAAAGGTGACTGAGAGGGTATGGCACTGGAGGCAGAGCCTACACCTACACAAAGCTGCAGGAAGATCCTCCATCAGGAAACAATCGCCTTAAGTGCTGGGAAGGAGACGAACTGGAAAAGGCTGGAGAAAGTAAATAGAGATCTTGGAACAGATTCAGCCTACAACAGCCACTCTACATACAATGTAAGTCACCTGAATAATTTGGTTGAGAAAGTTAAACATGGACTTTTTTGATGTTATATATTGATTAAATATTTTAGATCTCTATTTTTTACTTTTACCCTAACTATATATTAAATTTTGATCTAGAGGAAGGTGGAGATTTTCACTGGTATTTAAGAGATTAGTACACATGTTCTACTCAAAATAATGGATATCTATGTATCCAGGAAATTTACGACACTTCAACAATTCAGCTAAAAATAGGAAATGCTTTCCTGATATTAGTGTCACAGTGAGACACAATGGAGCGAGTTTTAGACTATCCAGCAACTCCCACTTCCCAGCCCAGCGCCAGCCTGGTACAGTGGAGCATTTTATCCCGCACTATTTTTAGGGAACTGGGAGGTTATTAGGAAATTACCTAAATAAGGAGTGTTCTAGTTCTTCCTTCTCACAGCTGCTATTCACGTTCCAGGGCTCTAGTTAAACCTCTTGGGACAAAGACTAAGTAACAGGGAAACATTTTTTAACAAGAGCTTTCAGTGAGTTCGGAGCCTTGCTGGTCAGCAAGCCTGCCATGAATCGCACCACGTAGCTGCTTCCCATGGATCAATGGGCTGTATTATCTAGTGGCCTTCTTAAAGCTCATCTAGCACCTCCCAGGAAGCCCGTATTTTTATTAAATGGCAGGACGTGACAGAGTAAGAAACCATTATGAATTACTAACCCTGAATGCCCTCCCATGCAGCGCCGGGGTAAGCTGACAGCTCCAGCATCCCTCAGCAAAACCAGCAACAACCTTTTCACGGCTGGCAGGCAAAGCAGAAGCAGGGCGGCCTCTCACCCACCAGCCACACTCACTACTGGAACAGACAAGTGTGACAGAGGTCCCAACACTGAAGAATCTCAGCTGTTAATATCCAAGATCCCTGCTGTGGAATTGCCCTGGTCTCTGTGCCACTGCAGAGAGATCCTGCCAGGAGCTGCCTTGTCTAGGACAGAAGCTGCACTTCCCTCCCAGTACAGCAGATGCATCACCCTCTCGCCCAGTTCTCTATGGAGACCTCTAATCATGGTTTTTGAATCCACATTCAGGGATAGTTGCAACTCTACATCTACATTCAGCAGACAGTTCAACACGAGGCAGCACACCACACACCATGAGGAAGAAAGTGGTGATCACAAGAGGCAGATTTTTCCAAGGACGCCTACATGGACTCAGTCTGAGGTACAGAAGACGCTTTTTCCTGCAGGCATTCATCTTGGATTCTGTCATAATAATACCTACTGTTTGCATCTGGGAAACACAGCCCAGGGCAGTTATTTTCTCTGCTCCCCAACCACAAAGAACCTCCACCTTCAGGTGGCCACAGTCGTCTTCAGTTCCCACTGCCTGGCTCGCAGGGAGAGTGTAAGTCTTGGCCTTGACCTATTAAAGTTTGTGTCATTTAGGTGGAGATTCTGGGAAGGTTTTGAAACAATCACAACCACAACAAGCTGGCTCTTCTGCATGCACCAGTGCAACATGTCAGCTTTCTGGGCCAACTGGGAGGGTGTGGGGAACCCTTAGGAAAAAGCTATCCATGTTCTATTCACTTCCAAACCCCTCTCAAGTAAAATCTGGTAACCTGATGCCTCTCCTCCCTGCCCCAGGCAATTTGCTTATTTCAGACACTTAGACAGACACAGCAAGGTACAGGAAGGGAACATGTCAGAAAGGAAGTGTGCAGCCCAAAGCAGGTAAGTCATCAAGTGCACTAAGTATTTTGAGGGAAACCAGAAAGCTCAGATCTGCCTTCCCAGCAGCTCCCAGGTCGTCGCTTGCAGCCAGCAGAAACTCTTTTGCTGCTAGGTCACAGAAAAGGCAGAGAGGCCAGAAAGGTCCATTCTCTCAGCTCAGATGCAGCTCTGTTTAGAATTATCAGTTAATTTCCAGCCCATATTGTTACACCTCACCAGGAGAACAGCATCAGCTCTCACAGGAGCCAGAAGAAGAGATGTGGCATCACTGCTCTGCGTTAAACAGTGATCTGGCAGAAGACCACAGGAAAGCGAGGAGTGCGAAAAGGTGATCTCTCCATGGACATGCAAAGCTCAAAGCCAGCTCCCCAATGCAGCAGGATAGTGGCAGGGACGCAGCTGGGTTCCTTGCTGCAGGAAGATGTGAAGATGTACACCTCCAGCACAGCCAGAAAGTGAGATGCAACAGCAGAATGAGACAATATCCCCACCTGGGAGCCCACTTCTGTTCAGTGCTCCTGAGTTATAGGTGCTACAAGCATAATCTCCTGAGATCACAACACAAAGCACAAGCAAAGCACAGCAAACTCGGGATCTCTCCAGGGACCTAAGGGTGCTGTGTGTGTCAACATCTCAGGGGAAGTACAGCATCAATTCTCCAAAGTCATCAGTAAACACTGAACAGAAACCCAGCCTGAAGGACAGCCTGAAGGCCTCTCTGCAATGCAGCATTTTCCTCTCCAGAGCCAAGTACTAGCAAACTGCAGAAAACCCACAAGCATTGCACATGTTTTTTCTGTTCCATTATATCAGCTGCTTTTGCAAAATAAAGTCTTTAAAAAACCAGAGTGTGGTCATTCATTCGTCACCACTCTCTGCTGAACTCCTTGCCCTGCCCTTGCAGGTACACAGGCTTCAGGCCAAATCCCAGTCAAACACAAAAGCCTGGAGAGTAAACAAGTATCCAGGGTGCCCACTGCCCAGTACACTGGGAAAGCAGAAGGGTGGGATTCTTGCACAGTGCTCTAAAGCACATCATTCGATCTGCTGCTACAGGCACCTGCACCCCACCTCCCTGGTCCGCGTCCCCAGGACCCCCGTTTGGAAGGCGAGCTGACGTGAACCAGTCTGTGCAGGCAGCCACCCCCAGCACACGTGGGGGACCTCAACAGCCCGCACCGCAGAGATTCCCCATCTGCTCTCCGGAAACGTGCCATGTCTGCAGGAAGAGCGGCAAGAGAGTGAAACTGAAGCCACAGGAGGCCTTACACTTCAGTACAACCAAAGGGGCTCGTATTTGTGAGAGCGAACTTCTCTGGCTATGAAACAACAGCGGAGGAGGTAAGATAGCAAGGAGGATCCAGTTCTCAGCACTGACGCTACAACACCACCATGCTGACAATGGACCATGACAGAGACTGGTGAAAATGAAAGCATTAACATTGCATGTCACTATTAAAAATGTAATTAAGGGCTTTTTAAAAATTTCAGTCCAGGCAAATGTATTTGCCTTTGCTTCCAGCTCTCCAGAGACGTTATCTGGAATTACCACCTCGCAACTCCTCCATCCCCATGCTTGCCAGCTAGGGTTTCACACTCACTACTAGCAAGCACATTTTGTTTTCTGTTCTAGAGAAGGGCAGAGTATTAAACTGAGAAAAACAAAATCTCAACAGACTCAATGAGCCATAACATTGTCCTAGTACAATTGTTTATACCAACTGGAGAAGTGTTTCCAATAAACCCCGGGAAGCAGAACTCCCTGGGCGTGCAATGCAGAAAGCGGCAGCGAGCCTGCGGCTGGTGCCTTTGGCTGAGTGGCAGGGGTGCAACAGCTTTCTCGCTGCGCCCAGCCACCCATCTGCAGGCAGGAACGGCTGCTCCGGTCGCTGTGTGTGAGCTGGCTCCAATTTGTCCATATCCAGCACCAACAGTGTGGCAGTTGTGGTACGGGCTCTCAGCCGCAGATGCTGTACCCGCAGACTGCCCCAAGAAGGTGCCACGAGCGCTGGCAGGAAGCTGCCGCCACCTGCAGTGAGTGTCACCAGAGCTGCCACCATTTGCCACATGACAACAGCTCACCACCACTGTCAGCGCTTCCAGAGAACTCCAGACTGCCCTGGTTAATCGTACAGTTTTGTACAATTGTACCTAATCAGTTAAAGAGGAGAACTGTTTCTGCGCAAGCATTATCAAAACCCAAACTAAACCACCTCTGCAGTCTTCAGAGCCACTCGTTAAAACAAACAAACAAACAAAAAAATCTTAAAACCTGCATTTCAAAGTTATATTTCTTACACTGTGTATTTACCCACACCTGACAAGTTCAGCTTCACAGAAACACAGCTTTGCTGCAAGTTCCACTCATACAACATGTCCACATTCACCTTAAACTTTCACCGAGATACTGAAACTGAAAATGTTGCAGATGCCAAGTGAAGAAGCTTTAGAATGCCACATATATTTGACCTTATTTTTAGGCTAATGCTCACTTATGGAAATGCCATGCTAATTGTTACTATTTTACAAAAAATAAATGGAAAGCTATGGGAAACAGACATCCCATTTTATGGAAGACACTTTCACTGAAGTGTAACCTTACAGCTCACCAAAACTTAGAGAAGAAAAAAATTTAACTCCTCAAATTAAATGTTTATGTTTAAAATCATATTGATCTGCAAGGCAGACAGCTGCTCCTGATGCTCAAAAAGCATCACAGCTTAGGGATGAACACCGAGTAACAGTCTATCTTGCCAAATCTAAACTAGTGTATCATTTTACTCATGCTCCTGAAATCCTAGCTTTCAGACAGAACTGATTCAGGAGAAACAATCCTCTTTCATTGCACAAGTAGATGCCTACACCGCACTGAGACGGTGAAAAGTGATGTGTCTCTCACATTCAGGTTTAACTGAGCAAAATAGGTAGGGAAAGAATTGTGTGACAAACATAAGCAGTATCTCAAAACTCACACTACGCAAAACAGTCATTGGAGCCCCCTGAGCCACAGCGATGGTTACAGACTGCTGCTGCAATAAGCAATTCCCTTTAATAGAGAGCAACGCTTCTAATTCGCTGTGAAATAAACTGAAGTGAAAGGCAGTATTAATTCGTCTTTCCAGTGCTGCCTTGCATCAGAATTAAGACAGCGATACCATCACCCTCCAGCACTAAAAGCTGTTTCCAACAATTCAAACACACTCAAGAGTAATTACAGAACACAATGTGCTGAAACCTTCCACACTTCAATAATAGCACTTTTTACTAACAGGTTGAGGTAGAAACATCAGCTATTTTTGAATTCAAGTTCTGAGACAGTACCTACGTAAGAAACATTTAAAGCAGTGGCCCAGTCCTGGTTCAATAGAAAAAAAAAAATCCCGTTGGCTTCAAAGGAGCAGAACTGAAGCTAGAAAAGCTGCATAAATCACATCCTTCAGTCTTACAAAGTTCATATGAACTAATCTTGCTAAAATGTTTCTGAAAGAACAAAGAAACCAGTCTTTGAACACAAACATGATGGGCTTGAAGAGGAAAGGCATCATTTACCTGCTGTGGAGACAGAAGGAGTGAAGGGCCATACTGAAAGCAAGGGAGACACTAGTTAAATATCAGAAACAATTAAGAGCCAGGTCTGCTAATTACAGGAAGTGATCGCCCAGGGAGGCAGTGGATCCCCAGCACTCGAACTGTTAAAAGTGCGCTGGGTAAAGCATCTGCCAGAAAGGCACAGCACCTTCCAGCAGCAGATGGGGTAGAGGAGGTCCTCTCCAATCTTCTCATCTAAACTTAGAGTTGCCATACTGGAGGAAGACTGCAGCGTACTGCAGCGTGGCATACAGAGATCGTTACCCACCCGTGTGAACATTAGATCCAAACTAAGTAACTAAAAATGAAGAGCAGCAGCCTGGTCCAGCAGGCAGGGCACTAAGTCGAGACCTGGAAAGCTGGAGCTCAGGCTGAAAATTGTACGTGAGCCCATCATCCCCTGCCCACACAGTGGCTCTCCCCCTCTCATCCTTCATCTGCTCCAGCTTTCCCACGCAGGGGCAGTCTGAGGGCACAGCTGGGTGAG
Organism: Tetrax tetrax; assembly: GCA_009806455.1. Taxonomy (NCBI): domain Eukaryota; kingdom Metazoa; phylum Chordata; class Aves; order Otidiformes; family Otididae; genus Tetrax; species Tetrax tetrax. Next base: position 136,958 of record WHYT01015627.1, on the reverse strand, counting down.
GGTGAGGGCAAGCAGAGAACCCGACACACACCAGCAAAACAAACACGCTGAATATACATCAAGGAGTGTGATTGCCCATGAACTTTTACAACCTTGGTGACTCGTTCAACAGTGTTTTTAGGATAGATCAGGTGAGTGGAAGGAAGGGGAGGATGGCATGCCACATTCAGGGCAGTTACTCAAACAGAGCTTACTGATGGCTCACAGTGAAAGTATTTTGAAAGCATTCAGGATCAATATGCCAACTAGCGCAGCCCAGGAGAGGGGACTCCTTTGAGATGGGTCCTCTTGCACAGACCACCAAAATCACAGCAGACAAAAAAATGTTTTTCATAATGTCATAAAGGACTGCAGTATAGGAGACATACAGGAGTCTTAAAGTCAAACAAAAAACATCACTGGAGCTTCTAAGAATTATAGTTGATTGGAGGGGGACTGAGGGCAGGAGCAGTTAGGGGTACCCAGAACAAGTACCAGTGTTCAGGCCCAGAGAGAAATGTGTGTTATGCCAAAGGATAGGAGTTGGGGAACACCTGAAAGGTTAGTTCACATTTTGTATAGACAAAGTGTAGCCCCAATCAAAAAAGTTCTCTATGGTTTTAAAAGGGTTAATTTCCACATAACTGAACAAAGTTTTACCAAACTAATTGGAAGAGAAAACATACTAGGAAAAACACAGGACTGAAAATAGACAGTTCTTTAAAAAGAATTCATCAGAGGGCTGAGAATACATGTTTCTGTGCGAGGGCTGTTTTAACCAAACCCTTGCTGAACAGTAACTGTATAGGTCAGACTAGATGTTGACAGTAAAATTTTTACATTGTGATAGAAGAAATGTTATTTTTAAGTTATTCAGGAAATGAGGATAAATTGTGCATTTGTATTAGGCAAAATAAAAGACGACATTAAATAACATTTCCTTGGGTTGAACACATAAGGCAGACTACTCAGTCCATTTGTGCCCACAAGTCCTAAAAAGCTTTGGCTTGCCAACATCCACCATGTAGCAACATTTCAGAAAACTGGAAGAAGGCCAACGTGCTTTTTCTCCAAGGACACATGCTACACACCCAAGCAGGAAAGAGCTGGGGCAATGTGAGCAACTTTGGTAAGGCCTTTGTTGACTTATCTTTGGACAAGCACTCCAAACAACAAATAAGGATTATACAGCTTCAACACCGTAAACAATAGGTAGACAAAAAAATCAGTGATAGATCTCAAAGAGGTTACTGGAGAATAAACTTTGAGCAATCTTAATACACACCCTCAGAGACCAGTTTCAGCCCCAACGCTGGTCAACATCTCAGTCTAGAAACAAACACAAAATTGGCTATTAAACCTAGCAAACTAGCCAAGCAAGAAAAACAAAGCCGGGGCAGCCACAGAACACGATCTGGATCCCCTGGCAGGCAGGGCCTGTTCAAGTAACAATTCTGCAGTGCAACCATCTACGAACAAGGAATGCAAACACTGCTGTCGGGGATGCCAGGCTATCTGGGACTGCCCCAAACTCTGACGTTGCAAAGGATGCCAAGGGCAGAGCAGATAAGCAACTCAGCAAAAGACTCTGGACAGAGGGCTAATGCAATTATGGGATATAGAGAAAGAGCACGAGCCTGGACAAGATTTTATCTCCGTATACTTGAAATTATGTGTACAGTGTATTGTTTTAAAACGATATTTAAATTCTACAGTACCCTTAGAAAAGAGACTGGAAAGACTGTTTTAGACTGGAGAAAATACACTGAGTGTATTCTGAATGCTTAATACACTCAGTGTATTCAGTGATTCTAAATGCTTAATCTGTTTAGTGTATCAAAAGGTAGATGTAGAGGTGATGTTCTCAGTGTGTTAAAAGCAAAAAAGTGGAGGTACTAATTAACCTGTTAACAGAAAGCTTTAGCTATAAACTGCTTGAAACTGAGCTAGATAAATTCAAGGGAGCGATAAAGTATGAAATTTCTTAACAGTAAACGTAATTAATCTTTCATTTAGGTATGGTACAAGCAGTTCAAAGTAAAAGTAGTGAATTTTCAGTGTTATAAATCTTTAAATTAAAACTGGATACAGCAGAGATTATTTGATTCAGGCAAATGCAAGTTTCTGGGTCTGGGTGAAACTGCACAGCTTATCCTAAGAGATCTGACAGGATCATCTTTAGTTTTTAACTCAACAAATTTATAGTAATACAGAAAAAGAACAGCATAATCTATCACTGCCAGTAACATCTGCGTAACTCCTCTGTGCTGAGGTAACGGTGACGGATTATAAACCATTCTTGTATCTGAAACATCAAAACCATTCAGCAATTAAGGCAAATTAAAGCTCTGGCCTTCCTCAGCCTCCCAGACGACTTACTCAGAGATGTGTACGAAGATATCAGGCCCTCCATCTGCAGGGGTAATGAAGCCATGGCCTTTGGAGCGACAGAAGCATTTACAGACGCCTTTGTAGGTGGGACCTTCCGATGCTCTCATAGTTCTGCAAAAGCAAGCACAGAGAGAGCTGATCATCGCTGAGCACGGATGCGACAGCTCTGGACGTGTCAGCCAGAGCACACTAAACAATACTCACTGCCAGGGGGTATACTACTCTGTAGCAACAGCTTAATACTCAGTTACATACACTGCACATGTTTTGCCTGTAGCCTTTTTAAGAAAGACAAAGATTATGAAGACATTTGCTAGTATTATAATCCATCAGTTGCCAACCTGAACCCATCTGCTGTATCACCATCTTAACAGGGTTTATGTAGAGACGTTGCTAGATCAGGACCTTCTCACGCCATGACTATGGCCTAGGTTGCTTCTGTGTTAGAAGAGGATTTTGGAGTGATTCTTCAAATTCAGTAATTGTGTTGCCATATGGTTACATGCACTAGGGCAATTTTGACATCACTTTTCCAAATCTTTAAAGTTCACCAAAGTCTAAATAAAATCACCAAAATGTGGTACCAGCTCTGCTCCTTAAGTCAAACTAACAGTAAAGAAAAACAGCTGAAAGTGTTAAAGAAGAAGTCTTCATTAAATCACTTAATTTCCAGCTCTATAAAGCTGTCAACACACCTGACCCCACAAGTAGTTGCTACACAGGAAAGCACTCACTGCCCTAAATAAGCCATTAAAGTTCAACTGCATCTTTCAAGGAGATAAAGTACTGGGGGATAAGGCCCCACACTTGCAATGAACCAAAACTAAATAATCCCACTGAATAATACGCCACCGTCTCTCACATTTATCTTTTCCATACATCTGTGGGGCCAGAGCTCATCTACAGCTCCTCCTGTTTAAGAGGATACTAAAAAAAAAGAATAATAAAAATGTAGAGCTATTTTGATTTTCAAGGCAAACACAGCAAGATTCCTACACTAATTAATGATTAAAGAACTGTGGAAGCCAAATAACACACTTCACTTTTGTAAGAACCAGACTAGGATTAACAGCTAAGAATTACAAAGAGTTCATTATTAACACAACACTGAAGCTTGGAATTGCTTTTCAAGGGCAATCCCAATTATCAAGTAAATTATGTTTCTTTTAGCAATCTACTTTCCATTACAAAATTTAGGGCATTTGAAGGCTTTTGGAACTGACAACATATAATTTTTTCTTTTGCTGCTGCTGTTCTTTTCCACCTCATTTGAATACAAAAGTAATCACTGAGATGCTACATTGCTAGAAACAGCAGCAAACCTCATCTCATTTAATAGAAAACATCACACAATCTCAGAGAATCAAAGAGACCAGGGTTCATACCTTAAAAACCAACATATTCTTTTACAGGTCTATTTGAGCAATGTTAAGATGACGATATGAAAGCTGAATAGGAAAGGGAAACAAGCCCTCTGAAAAGCAATGGTGTCATGGACCATCCTTAAAACATAACCTGGCTGATGGTAGCGCAGGCATCAGGAGTGAAAGAACTAAAACCTCCAGTGAGGTCTGATCCAGTGCTTCAGTGGTAGTGAGAAGTGAGATCATGTCAAAGGAGCAGGTGGAGCTGATGAAGAAACACCAAGAGGAACTGGTCCAAGAGCCACAACCCAGTGTCCAAAGTGAAGCAAAGCTTCAGACAAAAAATGCTGTTTTGAAAAACCTCAGTGTATTTTCCTCCTCCCTGTAAAACTCTGGTCTTCAATAGTGGAAGAGACTTTGAACATCCTTTGCGCAAACAGAGCGCTGACAATGTACATGCAATTTGGACTAAGAGTCTAGCAGCATCAGAATTTATTGGAGAAGAGGTAACAGTAAAATACCAAAGCATCTTCCAGATACAACCATCCCCTCCACCTCCCTGCACCTCAGCAGGGGTCTGATTATTCTGCCCAAAGGCAATCATTTGGTTATGTCTATGAGACGCAGGTTTCCCAGTACTCACGCTGAAAATGTCCTGGTCCGTCGGGTGGGCGGCGGACTGGGGACGAGGTACCCTCTCATGGGTGACGGGGAGCGATCTCTCGCCCTGCGGTTTTCAGGCAGATGGAGAGAACTGGGTGAGGGTGGAGAGGCGGGGGACTCCTGGGAGGCGGATGAAGCCGGCTCAGAAGACATTCCTGATGCCTGAGAAAAACCTAGAGAGAGGAAGAGATCTGACTTAGCCCAAAATGGGAATTGTCATAAAAGTCACAAATTCTTCAGCTGATGATTTTGTAAGAACATGACTCACTTCCTGCAGACGTACATACGGACACAGTTGCACTAAAAGCTCCTGCTCTGTGTCAGTGAGTTCATTTTTTAAGCTTATTTATTTTTAAATCTCACAGCTTTTGTAAGCTGTACTAGGAAGCTCCACTGAAAACAGATTACTCCACAACTAAGGCATATTTGCTTACTCCTGCCTCAGTCACAGGCAATGGCTCCTGAAGATCTCGGCCCCAACACTGGTATCAGTGGGCCCTGTGCGGCTTCCAGACAGATGGGGTTTGGCCACTGACAGCACAGAGCAGCCTCCTGCATCTGCACACAAACCACACATTACAAGAAACAAACTCTAGAAGAAGAAATGCTGAAATAAAGCCTGCACCTCCACTGCTGGAGGTTAGTTTTGCTGTGCAATCGCTGATGCTAACTTTGTTGCTGCTGCTCAGCTCCTAGCAGAGCTGTTAGAGCTCACAGCACCTTCAGCTTGACTGCAAGAAGAAAAATCATACAAGTGCTCCTTAATACACTTCCATTAGTTTTCTCTGCCAAGGACAGGAACACAGACAGAGCTGGGACCAGAAGGAGGTGACCTCTCCTGCCTACAGAGATCTGGCAGATGCAGCAGTCCCCTTGGGCAGGTCTGGGTCTGTGACAATCTTCCAGCAATTAGGAAGCCAGCAGTCCACATTTGCATTCAGACTCCTAGTAGCTGAAGTCAGATTTGCTCTTATTCACATCTTACAGAAGAGGAGGGAGAAGGTCCCTTTCTCAGCACGCCGACTGCAACGCGCATCTCACCACAGAACAAGCGAAACTCACAGAATCCATGGAAAAGAGAAGGACTGATAAGAAACAGCAGCACTTCTATGTACACAAATGCACAGCTTACAGGTGCAGCAGTGACAGAAAGAGAAATCAATCAGCACTTGTTTGGTATTACTGTGCAAGTCCCTGTTGACACTGAAAGGGGAACAAGCTGTACAAAAAATAACCAATAACCCACCACACTCTTACTTAAGGAAATCTAAAAATATGTGGATATCTGGATGAGTTAGCAAAAACTGTGGCGATCCGGGTCAAGAAAATATCATGAAGGCAAGAAAATCTGCCTTAAGACCAAGAGTTCCATAGCACTGAAATCTCTCCTATCCATTATGCTCTTTCCTTTTGACACCCACACTCCCCAACCCATGAATTATGGAGTGGATCCTTCACATGACATTTGAGAGATGCAGCCTTCTTGTTAATGACAAATTCCCATTATTTCTTCCCGAAACTAAGGACTAAAATTAAAAAGGCCTCTTAAGAATGAAGTCACCAGGGAACAAAAGCTTTTGTGTTTAAATGCTCAGGGTGCAGAGAAGGTAGAAGTGGAGAGTCATGTTCCCTCATGTAACTAGCTTGAGCTTTCCACACTGTTCTCAAGAGCAACAACTCAGCTGAAAACAAAACCACAGCTTTACCGATGGCACGTCAAACGTGGATGGTGTTTGCCACTCATGAGCTAATGCCCTGCCCAGTGTCACAGCACAGCGTTCAACTGAGACCAAGGTGGTAAGAGCAAAGGGATGGGATTTTTCAATCTTCCTCCAAAGAGACCTGCTGTGCTCAACAGTACTGAGGAATTCTCCTTGGATTTCAAAAGGCCTCTTTTTTTGGGTGCCCTGCTTTCGAGAGAGATGCATGTTTCAAGGAATGCATGTCTGACATGGCAGGACTGTAAGTCACAGGAAAAATAAGAGCAAACAATTAAAACCTCATTCTGATAACTCAGCTCACACAGCCTGGCCGTTGCACGAGTGAAAATGCAGCTTTCTGGGTAGCACACTTTCTCTTCTAATCTGATATAAACCAGTTGGTCACAGGTGACAAGCAAAATGCACAGCTATCCATCCATCCACAGCAATACACCAGGGCCAGCCACAAATTACTGCCCCTTCCTCAAAAAAAGGATAGGGAGGCAGAAGAATTTTCCCTCCCCTTCTTTAAGACAGATGAATCGCAAAAAAAATATTTACAAAGAGGCTAAATGGAGTTAGAAGTGTGCTAACATGTTATTGTTCCTATTTATGTTATTTTTGTGCCCTCTGCTCTGTAAACATAAAATAAAAGAGTGAAATAGAACATTCAGTGCCATTTCACTGTACAAGTACCCTTTTTGTTCTCTGCCCACAACCAAAGTAGACGAACGGCCTCGACTCTCATAATTTCTATTACACAAGGTCCTAAAACGTGATCAGGGCTTGGTGAGAGCTGACACACAGAAGCACACAGCTGGAGGCTGCCACGAGCAGCTACGCTCAAATTCACACCGCTACAGCTCAGAAGGGGAGGGGACATAAACAAGAGCCATAGGAAGCCTGTGGCTATGCTAGAGCTCAGTAACAGCCTACATGGGCCTGTATGTTGTATCACTGCACGCGCAGCGGCACTGCCACGACCGTTCGTCTCTTGGGCTTCTCCTGCAGCCGTAAAAATCGGACGCAGTGAAAAGGATCGGACACTGAATTAGCAAGTCTTATTGTGTGCGCTGCATACGGTGGGATGACAGCAGCTCCTGCCTCCTGCGAACCTCCGCTCAGCTTGCTCAGGGCAGATCATCACTTTATCTGAACCTTTTTAAAGACAAAGTTGGAGTTTAGCTATTTCAGTTTGTTCTGGTGCGGCCACTGTCCTGACATTGTTCATACAGGAATGAACTCATTTCCATTGGCAGAAACGCTATCCCCACTGGTACGTGCAGCCGGAGGCTGGGCAGCGTTTGCGCTGGAAGCCCACAGCAAACACTCAACCCAAAACCCCACGCCCTCAGCGCTCCCAGACTTCCTCCTCGCACCAAGTTCTGCCTTCCAAATGCTGCTACCGGCAGTCTGCAAAGATTCTTTTCAGATGTTATCCTGGGTTCTGAACTGATCTTCTGCAAACCAAGAATCACCCTCGGGACCATGACAGCTGCCTCCCAGCCCTGAATACCTTCCCCTCTTTGTGACTCGCTGAACAGACCTACTCACTGACATCTCTCACCAGCCCACCACCTCCCACCCTGTTTCCCTGTTTCTCCTCTGTCCCTCTAGTCCAGCCACCACTCTCCTGCGGAGAGGAAGGCACCACATGAACCCCAGACAGCACTAAACGAGCAGAGCACCCGGTGCTCCCACGAGCATCCCGCTCGCTGCGCCTCATAAAGACAGCCATTACATCACGGCAGCAATTCATAGCTACAAAAAGCCCAGCAGCGTGAGATTCCAGCTTTGACAGAGATGAGGGACAATACAGACAGTATCTCTCTTCTGCGTGAGCCAGCAAAATACATGCCTTTGGGTATTTACAGAGTGAGTGTAGCGTTGACGCAAGGAAGTGGTATTTTCAGGCTCTTCAGCAAACTCCAACCACGTGCTGCCTTACCCTTAAATCTGCCCATATTTGAACATGCATCATTTATATTGCACAAACATGATTTTTAATTTTTTTTTTTTAGACTGTAGGCATTGCATCAGACTAAAATATAAACAAAACAAATCACAGAAGCATCATGGAAACAAAAGATTAATTTAACATTTCAGAGCAAAAATATTTCTTGCCATACTTTTTCAGAGCAATTTGCCTATGTGTACATAAAGAGACCCCAAAATGCCATCTGTAACAGGTGACTTAGAAAGCACAGAGCGTAATACATGCTGGAGAAGTTTCTGAACTTCTCTATAAAATACTACCAAAATAATCTATTGAAGTAACTAAGGTTAGGGGTATGCAAGTGCCACCATCATTTCTCTGTATAGCTACACATTCTTTTTCTATTCCTCTTTAAGTCTACCGCATACCTCTAAAAACACCCTAAAAATAGCAGTTTGGGGGAAGTTATCCAGTCTGACCAGCACAACACTACAACAGAAATCTAGTTTCACTTTTAAAGTAAATGCCTGGAAAAAAAGTAAAAACAGATAGAGCAGGGTGACAGACTCCAGGAAATCTGTCTACAAATGGTTTGTTTTTCACAGCGCACACACTGCGACACCTCATCCCCAGGAAGCAGTGCTCTGCACGCTTCACTGCTCCAGCACAGAGGAAAAGCTTTCTGTCCTCAGCCGGGAAGTGACACTGTCTGGAGGAACTGCTTTCAGAAGGTCTATGAACAGGACAGCTCTGGCCACACATGCCTGGAAAATTTGTTTTCTGGGCTCTTCTTGGATTTAGAAACATCAAGAACTCATTTTAAGTGACTCACTTTTAAATGTCCTGGTTTCCAAGTTTATTTTACACAGCTGCATTTCTTTTCTTCTTTAAGGAAGCCATGCAAATAAAACCTTGCGCTTTGCCTGCTCTTCTCCTGACAGCTACAAGCTCTTCTCAGCAAGAGGAAAAACCACAGCTCAGTGGCATACGGTGAGCACTACAGAGACCGATCCTGTTCCAGAGCGCCCTTTCCCGACAGCGTGTCCCTTGCTCTCATCTACTGAAAGAGTGAAGGCACCAGGACCCTCTGCTCCTGGGACCACCTTGCCCTGATCGAGGAGACAAACTGGGGGTGCTTGGCTCTCAAGGGTCCCTCCAGTTCTTCTAAAGCAGCTCCAGCTTCCTGGCACCTTTCCAAGGCACCTGAGCACCCACTCACCCCGAGGACCAGGCCACGGCACCGCTCACACCTGCAGTTTCTTTCCAGAGCATTTTCTGGCACTCAGACCCCACTGCACGCAAGGATCCCAGTGCCACAGAGCGTCACAGCACTCCTCCTGCGTCACGGAGAGAAGCATTTACAAAACACACATAATTATGAAACAGCTGGTTTAAAGAGCTTCCTCTTCCAGCTTAGTTTGCATGACTAACTTTCCACAATTAATACTGGTATTTCAATTAACGCTGAAACTCTGAGGAGTTGCAACATGCATGTGACGCGTCAACACAAAGGATTACGGCAAAAACATCACACCCCGAGAGGCTGCAGAGGAGTGCCCACGAACTGCCGTGATCTGGCAATGAATGGAGACCGGGGCATTGCCCAACCACCCCTGTGTCCAATAAAAGCCTAATTATAAGGTAGGCAAAATACAACAAGGAAAATTCCTACTGCTTGTCTGTGCATACAATTAACTCAAACAGGGTTGAGTTTAAACAGCAGCAGCTATTTCCAGGCAGTCTCAGCAGTGAACACCTCTTCCCCAAACACTGTGGCAGCCCTTTCACTCCTCTAGCGAGCAGTTTGCTGTCTGAAAGCGATGCTGCTGGAACAGCACAAACCAGCCCTGCACAGCACAGACCACCGAAAGGGGTGGGAGGGGAACTAAGTCATCAGCAGCCTATGAAATACATTGATAAAGATGAGGAGTTCTTACAGTCCAGTATTTTCCACTGTTCATGTAAGCTGCCAGACACAATTAAAAAAATGCATTTGGGTTAAAGAAGAGAGTGGAGAGTTAGATTAGGTACCTGTTACAACTGATTCATGGTTATACTGAAGGACATATGGTGATACACTGGCTCACTCTATCAAAAATACAGAGGAATCAAGATCCTCTCTTGCTGGAAATCAAGTATTTGCCATGATTGATGCTGCATTAACTTCTTGCTCCCAGTTTCCCAGAACAGAGTTAGTCTGGGTTCTTCACTTGAAGCAACCAGAGGAGGCTGTACCCAGCTGTAGCATGTTGGCTGCCACAGGTGATAGTGTTCACTAGGATCTGCCTAAGTGGAGAGTGTGCACACTAATATGAGGACCATCATATTTCATCCTACATCTTGTCAAAACGTAATTCAGTGGGAGCAGAACACAACAGCACCCAGCAGTAAGGGAACTTCCTCAGGACGATGCTGGGCAGTCACCGCGCTCGGAACAGCACAGACCCGTCCCAAGACCAGCATGCCTCTCACACACTGCACAGCACAAGTCCAAGACTTCAGTCTGCTTACAATACCTCAGGTACCTAATCGTTTAAAGAACACATTACAATAGATTGAAAACTCTCCTCAGCTCACAGCCAGCCTGGACAAGCAACAACAGATCCCAGGCAAGCATCCTCTTCTGGGAGCTCTTCCCAAGTAAGGATGAAGATGATGGTGATAATCAGTGCATGCTGATCAGGTGCAAGTGTTGCCCAGTGAGTTAAGTTCCTATGCACATGTATTATTGGCTAATGTCATCAAGTATTTAAATTATGATCACCCACAACACTGTTCACTTTGCTTTGGTTACCTCTACTACAAACCAGGGACCGCAGGAAGAGGGAGGATTCTCACGAGCACTCGCCATGCTCACGCTGTCACGGCTGCAGGCACAAGGCCATAGGAACAGTATGGGGAGGCCATGGAAACAGCAAGGGAGAAGTGCTGTCACAGCAGCTCTAGGAGACCCTGCCTTATCAGCGGGGCGAAAAGTCTGCAGTACTGCGAAGAGTGGGCCCTCAGCATTGCCAAGGCTACGGCTGGAACAGACTCGAGCTGTGCTCTGCATCAGAGCGGCCATCTGCACAGCGTTACCCTGTCCTGTGCACCAAACCCACTGCCGTGGGGTGAGCGCGGGCACCCCCAGCACCAAGCCACATCACACAGTGGAGATATAATCTTACCTGAAATGTAAGCCCACAGTACATCTAAAGGTTGTGCGTACAGCTTCATTTCCTTGTTCAGGCAAATCCACAGGTTACAGAGCACCATGCTGGAACTCAGTCCGGGACAGACCTGCACATCAGCCCTCGCACTGCCTGCACCTGGGCAGGACACAGCAGCCTCTCACCAATCAAATATGGTGGGACCAGCTGGGAGCCACCACAGCGGAGACGAGCTGTTCCACCCATCCACGTGCTGCTGGGCAGCCAGCGGCCCAGAGCTGAGCCAGACCAAGCCACGGCTGCAGACAGATTATGAATCATCCCTCCTGAACTAACAAGATCATGACGCTTAGCCAGCACAAGCCTGGGGTGTAACACCCAGCATCTTGCCTCGCATTCAGTCTGCCAATTGCTTTCTGCATGAACTGCCAGTCTACAGACCTGGTTGTTTCTGTCGCAGCACTGGGACACTGTTGCAGCACTGCCCAGCTGCTTGCAAAGTCGCTGCCAGCAACACCCATACCGCCACACGCCAACTCCCAAAGCCCTGCTCCAAGCACTCTTCCCCGAGAGCCAAGCAGACAACACGTCACCTCCAGTGGCACGTGCTCGTTTCCCCAGATATAATTTAGTCTTCACGTGTCACGGATGGGCTGCAATAAAGGGACAGGGAATTGTGAAAGGAGACCACAAAAGGACATTGGCAGTGAAATGGGGGAAAAAAAAATCAGGATGACTTTACTCATTCTGACACTGGTAGCCAGATGTGGCTGCCTAGGTCAGAGTTAAGTGTCAGTACACTGTGGTGCTTACTCTTAGCATCCTTCCAGCATCCTAGATGTACAGTTTAAATAAATGCCAAACTAAAGGTTGCACAGGGGTATTTAGTAGCCTCTCTGATTTTTTTTCAGGTCCTTCCTGAGCTCATACAAACTTTTAGCACATACAGTATCCTGTGGCAAGTAGTCCCACAGCTATTATTCCTATTCTATTCTATTCCATTCCATTCCTATTTCTATTATTATTTCTATTAAGAAAGGACAGTGAGATCAAAAACAGAGCATAGCAAATAAGGTAAGAAAAGGAAAGGGCCAAATATGCAAGGGACCAAACGGGAAAGAAGCATTAGCTCAGAGGAGCGCACAGGGAAGGGTGCAGGCTTATTTGTAAATCAAACCTTAAACTTCCCATCAGAAGTGACATAAAAGGGATAGAGAGCAAGAAGAACTACAAGCTGCTTTCTGGTGCGTGTGTCCCCCTCACCACCTTTTAAAATTCTGATTACAAAAGAAAAACCTTACGCCTTTTTAAAACACATATTAGTATTTCTAAAATCACTCCCCTGATTTGTCACTTACATGGCCACCATTACTCTTTCTTAAACAATAAGCCCTACCAGTATCAAATATTTCTGAAGATTTAGCTTATCAACAAGTCAGCTGGTTTTGGCCAGAAACCAGGTATTATCTATTCAATGTTTCGCAGTCTCTAGCACAGAACCATTGTACTGATCACTCCAGACTCCTGCTCCCCTCACCATGCCTCCATTAGCCAAGGCTGGGAACTGTTCTTGGATAGCAGAGGCACCATTTAATGCATCTCATCCTGTTCTTGCTAAACAGACTCAATCACAGTAGGCTTACACACTTCCCAGATGAAATACAAAATATGGCTGAAGAGGGAACAAGCTGTCCCTCACCCTCAAGCTCCACCACTCAGCTCTTCCCTCAGTGCTTTTGCAGGTCTGAAGCTCTCCCTCTGCCATTATTTCCATGCCAGCACATCCCATGTGAATTTATTCCAGGATTTACTTCATTTTGGCAGAAAATATTTATACCACAACGTGAGAAATATCTCCTGTGTCTTGTGTCTAAGCAAGTTAGGGCTCATCTACAAGGCAAATAGACTTATGCAGTGTCATCCTATTATAAACAATAGTTACACAAATGTAAATCCCTAGGCACTTCTGAGAAGTGCTCCCTTTTTCAGCCTTCTCTCACATCACAAAACTTCAGCCATGATTACAGATAAGTTAGTTCATATGCAACTTTGAGCCTTTTAAGGCTACTGAAATTCCCTGAAATATTTCAGTGGCTCAAGTGTTACTCAGAAGAATTAGTTCATTGTGTTTCCTCCCTAAGCAGCATTTTCAGGAACAGAAAACAGTTCACATTATAAAGATCTATGACCATGGAAATCAATGACACATACAAGTATTGGCAAAGGAAAAAAAAAAAAAAAAAAAGTAGTTCTCTGATGATATTTCATCTGCCAGCACTACAGCTAAGAGCCAAATGGCAGGGTACAGACTCTGAAATAACTTGATCCTCACACCAGTACCACGAGGCATCCACACACCCCACGCCTAGCCCCATATTCTGGCTGTCCCAATGCACAGGCCACCTCCAGTCTCACTGACAGCTCTTACACATATTTTAAAGCATCCTAGTTTAATAACCTGAGTATATTTCAATTAGATCTCTCAGAAATCAACTAAATGAGAGGTTTGTGATTGAGATGTCACTAGCAACTTGCATCAATATCAATTAATAACCAACAGATATACAATTTATTGAAATACTTGAGGAAAGAGAAAATCCTCTGTATCTGGCACAAGACTGAGGAGAATTCTCACTTTCTGTTTAGCAACAAAAAAATGCTCTTGCTTTCCATTAAAGCCTCCTCCTGTCCTGTCCTGTCCCACAGTTTCCTACCTGCCTCCTACTTCCTAGGCTCTGGCAGCACAACTGCACCCACAATAGCTTTTTCTACCACAGCAAAGTTTTAAAACTTAATTCCACCTGCACGAAAGGTTAGCAACCGCCTTCGTCACTCCGACAAAGACAGCTCGATGAAACGCATATTCAGCCCATGCTAATTGACAGAGCACTCAGAGGTGCAGAAACGCACGTTCCATTAAAATCAAACACAAGGGAACATTTTTACACACACACACATAAGACAGGAGATGGGATGACAGATGTAAATCTTTATGGAGAAAGTTCATATATATGCTTGTAGATCACTGGCCCATTTAACAATTGCATTTCTGTTTTTTTCTTCTTCCTTCTACCGTATTTCTCAACTCAATTTGCCGTATTATCTCACCATGCTGCACACAAGCTTGTGCTTGTGACCCTGAGACCTCCCTCAGTGTACTCATTTCCCCTGCTCTAAAGCGGAGACAGCAGCGTCCTTCACAGCGGCATGGTGAGGACCAGCTGTGTCCATGGTTTTGAATACAAAACCCCAACTGAGCCACAGAGGTTCATCAGGCTGACGATAGCCAGCTTTGCTTCCCTGCTCAAACCCAGATTCAGTCTTACTCCAGTCTGTATTATACCATTGGAGAGCAATGAGATCTGGAAAAGTCTTGCAAACCAGTTTAACAGAAGGAGGTAACGCTCCCTCGCTTTCCTCTGCCAGCGGGCAGCTGTGCGGTGCCTCCTCAGCCTGCACCTCGACTGCGGCAAGGCGTTGTTAGCGCCGAGCCCTTCCCAGCACACGTCCCTCCCAACGACGACGTCTCTGCCCCGCAGCAGCAAACGGAATGCAGCACACCCCCTGCCAAGGTGCCTGTCCCGAGACCAAAAAACCTCCCTGCGAGAAGTTCCATTCTGCTTAGTGAAAAGGAGACTGAGGGATCTTCACACTCTGCGTTCATGAACGCCGCGCACAAGCAGAAGTCACACTCACACTCCACTAGGAGGTAAGTGCTTCGTCAACACTATACAATTAATGGTTACTTCTTTACTCTCCAGCTGAAATTCTCTTAGTTTGTTTAACTAAAATCTACAGGACAAGCACTACATAAATATAGACATTGCACAAATCTGTTTTTCTCTTACATAACCAAACTACTTGCAAAACAGAGGCTACATAAACATACACAACCAAACTACTTGCAAAACAGAAAATGTTGCCATTTTACCTTCAGTCTCGTTGGATCTCTCCTCAGCTCAGTCTTGATAGCACAACTATCCCCACCGTGAGCTGCTGCTTAAGATGGATCTGTGTGGTCTACGGCACTGACAAGCAGGTAGTCCCTATATGGTGTAATTAAATCTGTGATTGCGTGATCAGTAATACAGCCAAAGCACACACCCACAGCTCACAGCCTCCAGAGCTGCTTCAGCAACAGCAGCCACTTCAATAAACACCCTGAACCCTTTGGAAACTACGCCTTATACAAATCCTCCAGCACATCCGCTTGGCCTGCTTTCCAGTTTGGAAAACATCACCGATAAGACATTTTAGACTTAGAAAAAACCCATGATTTTTTAGTCTCAAAAATGGCTTACAATACCAACAGTCCAGCGAGTCTACTCTAGGCCCATGCATGATTCTTAGCCCATTAATGAGAAAATGGACCTACAGGGAGTTTCACTGCTTTCCCCGATTACCATGTGTGCACAAACTAGTCTTTCTCGCTCAGCACATCCACTCTCTGCGTTCGGAGCCAGTTAAACGACAAAAGGAGTCACACTGTGTTTCACTGCCTGCAAAACCGCAGCGCCAGCACGGGCACGTGTGCGAGGCTGGGTTTCGTGCCTACTTACACATCAACAAAACTATTTAGCACGCTGTGGTTTTGAGAGTCGTGGCTCCACTGATGTGCTGGAAGTGTACGGAACAGGACAGAGCTGTCCAGAACCACAGATGCTGTCGCTGTTATTTATGTCTACTGTGTTGATGCTCAAAAGGCAACACAGACCAAAGCAAGGGAACAGGCAACATAAGCTTTTCAGGAAAGGTGAAAATCAACTGTTATAGTTGAGGGGAGAGAAAAAAAAAAAAAAAAAAAAAAAAAAAAAAAAAAAAAAAAAAAAAAAAAAAGACAAATGTTTAGGCATGTATATTCTTCAGGTATAAAACTAAAAAGGAATATAGAAGCATATGTTTAACAGAAAACTGTACTAAGCATTGCATTACAGCAGTGACTACCTGAAAGAGCTGTTATTTACTTCAACTGCAAACACAAACAGAATGGGACACGCAAGCAGATCAAACACCAACCACAGCAACGATGGCGAGTGCCTTTGTGAAAGATTATTTTGATTCAATTTACCTGTTTGGCCACGTGCTAATACTTGCATGACCATAAGATGTTAACGCTTTCCAGATTTGCTCACTGGGAGCTGATAGCAGCCTCCCACATGGACATATCCACACACCAGCAGCACAGCGGGGTAACCAGACCCAGGGCTCCAGCATGAAGCCTGGTGGAAGGAGCCAAGAAAACAGCCAAACCTAGAAAACCGTATGGACTAAGGGCAGGGTGCAGGCAAGCAGGGGGTGCTGACAGCCAGCTGGCACTCTTGCCAGGGATGGATGAAACATAGAAGCAAGCTGGGCTTCTGCCTGCCACACACACCCAGAGCACAGGACGAGCAGTCCAGCTGGGAAGAAGCCCCACGCGCACACCACAGGACACGCCAAGGTTGGAGATGCACCTTAAATGCACCCTCTCACGCGGGGCTCTCTGGGGAGCGTTTTCATATATCCAAGACTGGCAGCTCAACACCCTACCCTGCGAGCTGGGACTCACAGCCTCTCCTGCCCAAAACAGGCAGGAGTCACGCCGGCAGCCGGGAGGAAACAGCTGCTGGGGTGCTCTTTCCCACAGCAGCCCCACGCACACAGCCCTGGGGTGCAGTCCTTCCCACGAGGGTTTAGGACAATGCACAAAGGGCCTGTACAGGAGTGAGACAAACCTGTAACGGACCCACAACCAAGAGAGATTCAAGATCAGTCAGAAAATGAAGGTGGGGAATGTGTAACAGTGCCTTTGTTATTTTTATCTCGACTAACGTTTTGCATGAAACCTGGTGTTACACATCTAAGAAACCTCAGGTAAGCTTGCACATCTGCCTCAGGAGCAAACCGTAAGTCCATAACAAGTCATGGCATGGCACTGGGAAATCAAGTGCGTGCATGTCCAGTGGGTTCACCCTGGTCTTGGTGGCCAGGAGATCCCAGGCTCCACAGCCCCACATTGGCAGGGTACCAGAGAGAGTTCATCCTCAGGATCTGTGCCAGGGAAGAGGTAGGACTGCAGCCCAGCCACAGTAAAATGTATAAGAATAAACTCTATCAGGATCCCAGATCCCAATTGCATCAGCCTAGCAAGTGTCCAGCAAAAACACTTTTTTCCCCACAGGGCTGTGATAAATGCAAAGACAGCTCTGCACTACCTTTCTTTCTTATTTTATTCCTCTGGGAGGATTTTCAGGAGAGATCTGTCTACATGAAAAGCCTGAGAGTTGGAAGGATGTGAAACTCAGCGTGTGAAAAACTGCCAGTGCAGGCAGCAGCACGATGACTCTGCGACCTTGGGATGCTGCTGGCATTGCCTGTGCAGCAGCTCTGCCAGATTTCAGCCTGGCCTGGCTCCAGCACTGAGTTTCTTTCCTGAAGTCCCTGCTACTGTTGGTAAAAGACACCGCAGTGCATTTCATGTCCCCAGGGAGACAGACCTTTTTTGCCTAAATCTGGTACTGGGAAAAGTAAAAATAAAATTTAAAAAAATAATATAATCAGGAGACAGTAGAGCTGCACAGATATATATATATATAAATTTTCTCCTCTAGAACTTGTGTTCTAAACATCGGTGACGATAATTTTTATGACTCTGACAGAGTTCCTGGGATAGGGAAAAGCAGCCTTTCTGCATGGAAACAGAGTGCATATTTATTCAGAAACTGACTCGTGGAAGATCACTTTTCAGACACACTTTCACTAACACCATAAAGCAGGAAGTAAAAACAAACATTCACTCTATTTACTCTCTCCTCTACCAGTAAAATGAACAACTTGCCACGTGAAATACTCTGAAATCCTTTAAGAACTTCTCCTACCAGTCTCCATCACAAAGAGGCTCTGTTAAAAGGTTATTACCACATTTCATATCCCTATTGCTAGATTTTCTCTAAATATTGGCAGAAATAGAGTCACAATCTACACAGCCAAGTAAATTGTGCCTTTCCTGGCTGCTGTCAGCAGCCTGTCCTGGTCTGGACAGGTCACTGCTCAGACAGGCACTGCCTTGCTGAGCTGGGTGAGAAAATCCAAATCATTTATTTACACCTCAGTAACAGGAGTAAATTTTGTAAACAGGAAGGTCTTTTACATTGCTTTTTGGCAATTTCATTTATGGTTTTAAGTAATCATCAAGAAGTTGCAATCATGACCATGGCTTACTTTACTCAAGTAACAGACACAACTGAAACCAAGCAAATGCCTTTGACCAGCCCTCTGAAATCACATCACAAAGAGAAAGCCACCAAACGGTAATCACTGAGAAGGCAGGGGCTCATAAACAATGTTGTCCCTATCACCAGCGTGCCTTGGTCAACCTGACTGGCTGCGCAATGTAAACAAGCATTAAACAGGCACCAACATAGAAAGAAAATTCCTCCCCAACTGGACAGGCAAGATTAAATGTTTATTTCCTGGACACAAACTACTCTCTGTCTGGACAGTCTCTTGAACCGCAAGTGGCAGAATTTGAAAGCTTGGGAAAAGCAGCACTCCTGGAAAAGTTTTAAGATGCAGAGTTGTGCCTGAAGGGAAGCAGCGTGACTTCCCATGGCAGGATACACCATCCCTCTCACCTGGCCCAAAACCAGCACTGGGAAGGCAAGGTGAACACCAGATGCCAGGTTGGCTACAAACCTCCCTTCTCCTTATCCCAACAGTCAACTGCGCAAACAGCCTTTTGGAAGCAGAGGTTCACATGCTGATCCTCAGAAATATATATATATATATTTTTTTTTTAATACTGTTAGTGATCAAAAAGCTGCAATTGCAGCAGGCAGTTGCGTCTCCACACCACCTGGCAGTCTGTCCTCCGCCACAGGACACAGACAACTGCTGATGTGACATGCAGCACGCTACACGCAGCTGAGCAAGGCAGAGACCCACTGCTACAGTGGGAGCGCTCATTATGCTGGCCACGCTCTGCTGGTGTCTGCAGCATCATCAACGCGCGATCCAGCTCGGCCTCCCACTCCAGTTTCAGGGCAGTCCTCAACCCGTTAGCTCACAAGCTCCCACTCAAAGTAACATGAATACGTACTTTGCTTTCCTTCTTGGAATCAGCCTTAGCTCTTAATGCTCTGCCACTTCTGAAGTCATATGCTGCTCCTGAGGCATGGCAAAGGACCAGTGTGGTTTAATATTCAAGAGAAACTATCAGGTCAAGGTTCTCTGTTTTCCTTCGTCCCACACAAAGCGGTCTGTGATCAGATCGGGCACAGAGCCATCAGGGTAAGGAACGCAGTCGTGCAACGTGGCGCACACAGAGTTACTCGCTTTTTCCAGAAAACTAAGAGCCTTCCCTGCAGCATTGCTCTCAGTGGAAAGCCACACAGGGATTTACCTGCAGGTTATTTTGTTTTCTCTGTGCCTTTATCGCTCCACTATCTGATCAACTCTCACAGCAAGTCTGCAGCTCAACCCCAAGTTTACCTTTCCAGACCCCGTTGCTAGGTGAAATGTGTGGTCACAGGGCACTAAACAGAATTATTACCTGAACAGCCCAGAAAGAACCCAAAGGCCAAATTCACATTTGCTGTCCTTGAAACACCTTAGTGTTTAAACATCTGTCGAGACCTTCACCCTATCTCCAGCTCCTCCCTGGAGAAATGGAGGATTCAAGGCAAGTGTTAGATTAGCCTGTGGAGGCTCACACTCACACCGTGAACAACAGGTCAAAAATTTCATGCTCATTTCCTTTAGACTACTATTCAGTTTCTAAACTGGATTAATAATGCAGCAACCTCTTAATGTGAGAGTCATTACCCCTAAGATAATCATTATTTAAAAAGGATTTCTTAGGTTACTTCATTATTTATCCATATTTTAAATTGATCCAATAAAAAAAAAAAAAAGGGAGTGCAACAGCCTGAAAACAATGACAAATAACCAGCAAACCTCTGAAATCAGTCAGAAAAAATTGTACCATCAGAGGAACCGCTCAAAGGAAACCCGATTTAACTGAAGCAGGAGGGGGTTTTCCAGGCTGCTGAAGCCCTGTCCATTAGCACGAGGTCAGGCTCCCCAGGCAGAACCCCCGCCCCATTTACCCGAAAGCCCGATGGCTAAGCCTGAGAAGATGCAACTTGACTTGCATGGTATTTCACAGCTTCCCTGGGGGTCAGTAAACAACAGAAGCACCACTTTAATGTACTCCACATGCCCCCAAACTGACAGAAATGAAAGCTAGTAAGTGTCTTTCTGCACCACAAAGAGGCAAAGGAAGCATCAGTTTGCTTTGTCTCCGAGACGCGCCCCACAGCTGCCACCAAGGCAGGGATGGGTGCTCTGAGGTCCCACCTCATGATGGAGCGGTTCCCATCCCTGGATCTTCTGTTCCTTAATTTCTCTTTTTTCTTAGCAACTAGCTGAGGGGGGAAAAAAAGCAACATCTTCCTCCAAAGTGATCTCGCTTCCACCTGTTCATTCTAGAAAGGGGAGACTGTGCAAGAAGCAACGCTGCAACAGGGAGAGTCCAACGCCGCGTATGCAGCACTGTCTTTGTTAGCTGCACAGACACCATTCATTGCCTCGTTCAGTGCTCTTTGCGATAACGCGGGTTATTTCACACAAGCTCTATCCACACACATCATGAAAAAGAATAGGCACAAAGAAAAATCCCGAAACCACTACCTAGCTAGCAGAGGTTCGCTCAGAGGAACAGAATTACAGAACTGAAAGAGCAGAGAGCAGCACAAGGCTGCAGCTGCTTCACCCAGACTCTTGAGTTACTCCCTGCAGCCCCCAGAGACCATCCGACCAGGCAGCGATGAACGGAAATGAGCAGCGATCGGCACGGGAGGCAGAGGAAATGAAGATTACTGATCTGTCCAGGGGGCTGCCTCGGACATGAGGAAAAGACAATATTAGACTGAGACGGAAGGAAGCAAAAGAACTGCCTCTAGCCTGCCCTAAGAGAAAAGAGAAAGCAGTTAGTCAGATGAATGCTTTCTATTTTTCATTTTATCTGAAATGCACTGGGCAGTAACACATCATGCAAACCCAAATCACCACTCTGCATCGCTCATTTCTCTACACAGTGTTTCAGCTGTTTCTTTTTGTTTGGTTCTCCATATTAACCTGTTGCAAAAAGCAAGATTTGAGTTTGTGGTGTTTTTTTAAACCGTTGTGCAGAAAAAACCCGAACACGCCACTTCATTCCTTTTTTCCTCTTCAAAAATTGCCAACCCTATGCTGAGCAAAGTGTTGTTCCCAGCCCCACTGCCCGCCGGCCTCCAGGAGAAAGCAGCTCCCAGCCCCAGGGATGGGACATGACCCTTGTTTGCCCCAACTCACTCCTTTTCCCTGCGTTAAGGCAGAAGTTGATGGGTTTTGCACTTTTTAAACTCAATTCCTCTCCTTAGTCTCTGTCAGAAACCTTCCACATGAGGGGCTGATTAACCACCAGCTCTTGCCACCAACGTTCAGGATATTTATCAACATAGACTCAAACAGTTACAATCTCATTAAATTTTGCTAATGATGATCCTCAACAGTCTTCCTCTCCAAGTTTCAAGCAGTTACTACCAGACCCTGCTGAGTTTATCCCACAGGCAGTGATCCAGAAATGGTTCCTGATAGAAACTCGAGACAAAAACAGGCAAAAAGGTGAAATCAGTAACAGCTTTCACCCTGAAGCCACCTGAGCCCCAACCAGCAGGTCCGAATTGCTTCTGCACCCCACAGCCCACTCACGGTGAAATGGAATGGGGGAAGGATTTCTTTACTTCTGCCACTACCAGCCTGAGCACCAAGAACAAGGTTGGCCATTGCCTGCCAGTCCTCTCACCAAAAAATAACCCCCCATGCCACGTTTCATCCAAAGACCCACACTTCACGCAGTGCAATACCAACACAGTCTGGCAGTTTCCTGTAAGGGTGCTTTAATAGCAATAAATATGTTCATATTCAAGGTGTTTAACTCTAAGTGTATATAAAGACTGG
Source organism: Tetrax tetrax (assembly GCA_009806455.1). Lineage (NCBI taxonomy): Eukaryota > Metazoa > Chordata > Aves > Otidiformes > Otididae > Tetrax > Tetrax tetrax. The sequence continues at coordinate 114,796 of WHYT01015627.1, read as the reverse complement.
ATTCACCAGAAGTGCATCACTACCCAAAAAGCAACAGTCATACGAGAAGACAGCAGTCACCACTACCTGACCTTATCTGGCAACTTTCAAATTACTTGTACGCAAATATTTCTGTGCCTACATGCATGCAAGTAAAGGAGGGGATGATGCTGGTTAAAATATTTACAACCACGAGCAAACCACAGCAACAGAAGCTCAGGGCAGTGGAGAAGGTAGCTGCGGCCAGAAGCAGGTGCACAAGACACAGGGGGACAGAGAGGCAGCACAATCACATGCTTGGTCACGTCACATGTGGGTGTCATGACGCACACAGGGCTGTGGGACGAGCTCCAGCCTCAGCTCTGCCCCTGCAAAGGGCCAGTTGTAAGAGATGTGTCTTCCCTCATTTTACACTCCCACCTAGCATGTGAAAATACACCCATTGCCAGAGAACAGTCACATCTTTCCTACATTTTCCTTGGCACGCATACTTTTTTCTGTAAACACAAGAAGTCTTCACATATATATACTTTTTTTTTTTTTTAAATATCCTTACTACATGTTAGTTAAGCCTCTTTAGATTTAACAAGATACTAAGCTGCATTTGTGAAAGCGCAAGCCCTCTGCAACTACATTTACAGGACCTGCTATCTTCCGTTATTAATAGTCAAAAGTAGGAAACAAATAATCAGAAAGTGAAGGTTAAGAACAGCAGTCAAAAAAGCCCCACTCAACCTCACAAAAAATAACGATCGGGAGGATCACGTCAAAGCAGCTTTAAGATTTTCAGACTCTCCAAGAAATCCAATCTGGCACCACAGAAGGTTTTGTAAACATTTCTCAGAAACAGCTCTGCAGTTCCAGCAAAAATAGTGTCAGAAAAGAACTTCTTCAAATCCCATCCCTAAAAGCCATATTCAGAGGCACAGATCTAAAAATTAAGCCCGGAGGCTTCTTTACAAGGGCAAGGAGTGACACGCATACACGTCCAACATAGAAAGAGAACACGAAATAAGGGCTGTTTTCCCCGGTTTTAAGGAACAGAGGTGCTGACTAACAGCGAACCGTTCATGCCACGGCAACAGACTCTCCAGCACGACTTTCTAAGAAGTTCTGAGGTATCCCTCTAAGCAACCAGTGCTGTTAGGCCGTTTTCTTCCTAGGGGGAGCAAGCTCTTACTTAGCACGCTTTGTCCTTCTCGTCGTTTATAAAGTAAGCAATCCTGAGGGTAACAATGGCACATCCCCAGTTCCCAAGCTCCCCTCCCCTCCCGTGCGAGCTGCCTCAGCCCCAGGAGGGCTCTGCTCCAGCCGCCGCGGCGCTGAGCGAAGGGCCCGGCCCGTCCTCCCCCGCCCCGGCTCTCCCCGAGTAAAGAGAGGGACACGCACGAACCGCAGCAGCGGCAACAAAGGCGGCCCGAGCCCCCCCACCCCTCCCCGCTCACCTCGGGCAGCAGGGCAGGGCCGAGCCGGGCGGGCCGGACCGCAGGGCGGCACTGGCGGGGCCGCGGCGCGCCCCGCGCTATAAGGCGGTGGGACGGGCCCGCAGCCCCGGCCGCCCCGCTCCGCCCCGCTCCGCCCCGCCGCCCTGCCCAGCGCCGGGGGTGAGCGGGGGCTGCCCGGGGACACCCGGCTCGGGAAACAAAGCGGGGAGTTGGCGTTTTCAGGTGCGCGTTAACTGAGATGAGAGCTGCGCGTTTTCACTTTTATTCCGCCGCCGCCTGCAGCTCCCTCGGTGGGGGCACACGCACAGCGCCCCTCCCCACACAGGCGGCTTCTCTCCTGGTAACGGGCAAGGAGAGACCACCGCCTCGGCCCCGAGCCCGCTACTCAAAACACTGAATTACAACAGTGAACTGAAAATGGTGCTGAAGAAGGAATGGTATGGACAGAGAGCTCAGTGAAACCAGCTGCCCGCATTTTGCGATGAGGAAGGATGAGGAGCTGAGCTGTGGTGCAAGCTGCTGAGAAAGCCCACACATGTGCTTCCTAGTAGCATCATTTGCGTGTGTTTGGCATCTCCTGCACAAACCAGAGCTGCCACAGCAGGGCCCGAAGTGGAACAGACTGCAGCAGACAACTGATGAGACAGTACGGGACAGATGAGGACAAACTCTCAGTTAACTGTCACAGAGTTTACTAGGAACACAAGAATCCCTGAAGGATGTTAGGGCAGAGACAGCTGTCTTCATCCAGTATCCAGTCACCAGAGCTTTAGCAATGCTTTCACTTGTGCACAGTTTTCCTAGCTGATAATAAACCACAGTATGTTAGAACACAGTTTTAAAAAGATTCCTTCCGCTTCTTTTGTCCTTACAGGTACCGGACAAAGCATATCCTCATATCAAAGGTATGACTTACAAGGAGATGGAAGTATACACTGTTTTAGTGAACCATCAGAAACAGCAGTGTGCAACTTCTGGTAAAACTGCCACAAACAGATTTTAGCAGGGCTTTTTCATAAGGGAAAATAAACAGATACCACACAATTTGGTCTGAGACAGAGGATCTAGAAGAGGGCACAGGTAATCAGCTTCCTGTGTCAACCACACAGTCATCTTACCCCTCTGTCCACTTCTGCTCCACATAAGATCTTACCCCTTGGTAACATACACAGTAACAGAACTGATGACTTCTCTTGCTGAAAACATCAGTTCCTGGAAATCTTTTCTCTTTTGCTTTGTGTGGCAAAACTGACTGATTTTTTCAAGGGAAAGCACTACGTAAGTAAGCACTGTTCAGAGCAATCTTGTCAGTCCCACGGTCTGGGATTACAGATGTGCTTTTCTCAGAAGTTCAGCACTTGTGAGTCATCCCTCTTCCTTTCCCCTCTCTCCCTCCTCTTCCCAAACAGAAATGCGTGGTCTGTCGGAGATACGTGACACCGTATGTCCACAGTTAGGAGGTTGGTTTTCGGTACTAGATTGTCACCTTGGGGTACCCTCCACGTGAGTGTGCGTGTGCGTGTGTCCAGCTATCACAGAGAGGAAATGTGATTTTGCCTGCTGCTTTTTTCACCAGCTGCTGGAGACAAGAGAGGTTCCAGCTGCCCCCAAAACTCCAAGCTGTCACCCTCTCCTTCTCCTTTCCCCCAGTACAATTACTAATGACTGGTTAACCACCTTCAGCACACGTGCCTACCTTGCTCTTTCTGTCCCTGGCATGGGGTGGCCGAGAGCAAGGCGGCATCTACTCCTTCCTGGGGTGCGGGGAGGGCTGGGAACCCTCCCCAAGGCAACCGATGTTGGCTTGGGCCAGCCAGGGGCACGTCACAGGAGGAGGGCAGGAGGCGGTCCAGAGATGCGGGGCTCTCCCACTGGCTGGTCCCCTGCTCACTCAGACACAGCTCGGGCTGTTGCAGGGACTGAGCGCTCCTCTCAGCAGTCCTGACAGGGAAAAAGATAGAGGATTTCTTGATAGCATAGCATCATTATACCACGTTTCATTCATTTAAAGTATTCAAAGTGCAATTACTTACACAATTTGAGTGAAGGAAATGAGTGTGTGGGGGGAAATGCATCAGCTAATGTGATTCATTAGTAAAGGTGGGTGATACACATCCCTGCAGAGCAACAAGGATGAGGTGGCTTGAGCAGCTCTTCGATAATTAGATGGGTGCCAGTACTTGACACAGGGCAAATACTGTCCACCTCTGTTAGAAAGGCATGAATTAGTCTAGGACTGCTCCAAACATCCCAAAGGCTATCCTGATTTCCAATTCCAGCTTCTGGACTGGTTTCTGGAACTATTTAATCTAAAAGATATGGTTGGCACAAGCACAAAGAGTGTAGGCTGGATATGAATGAACTGTGCCTGGAAATTAGAAGCAGGCTCTTAATGATTAGAGCAATCAGATTTTTAGCAGAGAATAACAGGAGGGAAAATACCCTTAATTCCTTGAATATGTGGCATATCGAGTATGCTTCAGCCCAGAGTGCTCCATTGCACTTCATGTTCTCAAGTCCAGTCGCAATGCTAACTGGAAATTGAGCAATACAACCAGTATGCCAAACCAAAAGCATGGGATCTGCCTTTCACTTAAAGCTGTTTACTATACAAAAGGATACAGTCATTCTGTTTTATATGATCAATTTTTTTTCATACCAGGTATCTGACAAGTTATTCTGTGCTCTCACTATCTTAATCATCTGTAATTTTGAATCATGCCTCAGATGACTTCTGTTCAGTTTGCAAAGCACAGGAATTGAGGACATATTTGCTGTTCTCAGATAAATCACAGCAGCAATACTAGGGAAAAAAAAATGGGTGTAAAGAGAGATCTCCTGCTGTATTAGGGTTTAGAATTCAGTTAATGCTAATTGCACATACAAATAACCTTGCAAATACTTTACAAAGATTTGAAATAATGAAGCAGAGTCCCAAATCACCATATAGTCATCAATAACACACTGTAGTAAAAGTAGCACTAACACAACCTTCTCAACACAAACTTAGTCAAACATCTTTCCACCTTTCCCTCAGGGGGAGGATTTAGCCCTCAAACTTAGTTATCAAATCCAGAGCATTCTTAATAGCGGGTGAGAAACACGTTCCAGAGCTTCACAGCCAAACCTGGGACACTGTGTCATGGACAACGAGTAAGTCAGCTCCAGGTTGTAATCACCTCCCATTTTGTATCAAAACCCTACTGAACTTGTATTGCTTAACTCTTAATTAGGCCAGTTGGCTTTTTCACTTGGCTACTGAAATAGCGAGAGCTGGCTGGCATGAGCTGGCCTTTAGCAGGCTTACCTTCTTATGTTCATTCTTCCTCCCATGATTTGCATGTAGGTGAAATTTAGTTGTCTTTATTAGGAAGCATGGGACTTCATACCAGTGCAGGGGTCATCAGTGAACAGCTTGGCACAATGCATAACCCATCTAGTCACTGCAGATTGTTTTTGCTTTTGGCTAGGATGTCTTCAGGTTCCACTCCTTCTAAACAAAGATTATCATGAGCAAAAGAATCTTTTAATGCATGAAATCGGACAGAAGCTACACAGCTACCAAATATTTTAGGGTCAGTCAGGTTATCCAGAGGTCCTGAGGCAGTCACCCAATATTCAGCTCTCAAACCTGTTCTTTCAGGTTCTTCACAGTCAAAAGGATACAGTATTTTACTTCAGGAAAAATAACGGATTGTGCTGAAGTAGAAACACAGAAAAGCTGAGCTTTTCAGCAAGGTAAGCTCCAAGGGAAACTGTGGTGGTTTAAGACCAGTACGTCTCGTCTTCTCTATGTTTTTACTTCACATGCAATAGGCATCCTTAACCCAAACTACATTCTAGTGGCAAAACAAGGCCTTAAAGAAGAACTGTTTACTCTGCCATTTCCTTTTTATTTTGTAAATACTGACTTCCTTTTAGAAATTAAATACTGTCCCCTGCTCCTTCTTCAGTTAGCATCCCCTATCCTTCACTCTTGCTGTCTATATTTACTCTTGATCATTATCACAAGTTTCCTCACTGGCCACTCTGCTTACCTAGCTGCTCTGTGGAAACTCACATCCTCAAGCTGCTTCAGCCCCTGCCCTCCCTGAAAGCTTCACCGATATTTTCAGTTGATGCCCTACCAGACTCAGCAGTGCATTCATGATCAGGCCTGTTTGCTATGAACTTGCCATACGAAGTCAAAAAAGCCAGCTTGATTTCCATTCTTTACAGGGATCCACATGTGAGCTTGTGCCAAGTTTTGCATTATGCATGCTGGAAGGTCAGGCCAGGAACTGATAGGCAAAGGGCATTAACATTTGAGGACAAGATGCAGTGTCCCAGCTGAAGTTTCCTTTCTGAGGTACAGTGTATTAAGGAGAAGTTAATCTACAGGAGCGATCATTAAGCACTGAACAGTGGCTATCCTTCTGAGTATACAAACTACAGCACGTCACTAGAGACACTAACATACTACGCCTCGCTAGCACTGAGGAATTAGGAAACTACTTTTTGGAACAGAAAATAGAAAAGCAGCTACTCAACAAACACATTACTGTGGCCTTTATACAGATTTCCAATTTTAAACTGGAACAGAGATCAAACTGACTCATATTTTACTAGTTCTGACGGATGTCATGATCAAAAGATGGCTGCTAGTTAACCAGTCAGACTACTAAGCTAGTAGCATATATACCATGTTGTGTTATCTGCAGTTATTTAAATACATTTGTTTTACCACACACTGGATTATAATAGTCTTAATTCACAATGATTAATAATTATGATAATGATCACATAATTCATAAAGATGACATGCTCATGGTTAATTATAGCAAAAAAAAAACCCAAAAAAAAACCACCAACCAAAAAGAAAGATATGCTTTGTCCAAATGAACACATAGCAAAATGTTTATTGTGAAAAAGAGCCTACAAAACAATCCTACCACACAAGCAGATTGGCTTGTTTCTACGACCTGCCTCGATAGATGGCAACTGCCTGGAAGAAAAGCACAAACACCAAGTGTGTAGACAGCAGCATCATCTGAACTTACGACAGCTGCGGCTGCTAGGAGCTGAAATACAAAGGCAATTTTAAAGGACAGCTTCTAGTAAGGTATTTCTTATTCCCTCACTATCTGGCCATCTTCAGAATATGCACCATTGTCCTCTTTTCCCAGTTCCTCTATTCTGTTTAGATCCCAGAGGTCATGTCTGTGCTTAAACTTTACATCCTGCAAAGAGCTGTGGTCACTATCAGTTGATTTTTTGTGATAGCTGTGATTAAAATGGTAGAAATATCTTTACACCAGTGTGAAATCTGTGATTAAACTGCTGTAAATATCTTCACATCCCTAGGGCTGGGATTATTAGCTCTTTTGGAAAAAGACTGGCTCTTACTAGCGGTATGAATAGATTAGACAGCCAGATTCTTCCAAAATGCTTGTAAATGCAACATCCTGCAAAGCAAGAAAAAAAAAAAACTGTAAACAATTGGGGTTTTTTTTTCTTGAAAAAAAAAGGATTACATAAGAATTCCCAGGGTGCTAAAACTATTGAGTGAAAGAAAACAGAAATGGAAAAGAATATGATGGAGAGAGATCAGTACAAGACTCCAGTGTCCTAGCATCTCGAGGATTCTCTGTACTTCTGTATCCAGAAGTATACAGCAGAAACTGCATTCACAGTCCATGCAACAAGATACTATTTCCCGTGTTTGTGATCGATGTGATACGTGGGTTAGAATATTTGTGTTTGTTTCACTTTGGGCACTGATGCCATTAGCATTTTCCCTCCCACATCAGGGAGAGAAAAATGCATTCTCCCAGCTACATTTCTCAATTTATGATTACTTATTCCAATCTACAAGACATGATTAAAGGCACACTCCTTGTCTGCATCTCTGTCATCATTTTCTCTGAAAAACCACTGGAAAAACTGCTGAGAAATGTTGGGGGCGAGGGTGACAAGGACAAGTCAAAGTCTCCTGTACAAATTTGAAGGAGAAAGGGAGTAGATGTTGCATCAAGTAAAGAAGCAAATAAGACGTAAAATTTTCCATCAGTGCCATCTCCATTAGATGAATGTGTATAGAGACTGCCCCATAGTCATTACTGGGGGAAGGATCTAGAACTGCTGTGAGGGTGCTATAGCTCGGCCAGGAAACTAATCAGTTACTTGAACTGGTGCCTGCTAAGGTCAGTACTTACTAAGTTTCACTGTGTTAGTGTGACCTTGTTTCTGCAGAAGCTGCTATAGCACCAATAAGCTACTTTAATATTTTGCAGCATGGTGGGCTGGTTACAGTTAATTCTCAGCTCTAATTAACGAGAAAAGCCCTTGTGATGATGTTAAATATACCACATTTCCCAACAATGACCGTGCTCTCATAATCAAGAGGAAATACTTTCCAACTCTTTTGTTTCAAACAGATAAAGCAAACAGGAAATACTCAGCTACCTTGCTCCCAGTCTTTAGCCATCCATTTCACTGCTTCCTGCCTATGTCTATTTTGGGAGAGAACTGTTCAAGAAAATTGTTTCTTTAGAAGTTCATGTTTTTCTTACACAGGCAGCTTGAGCCTTCAGTATCTCACTAGCTTCTCCTTCCTCCTACCCTCATGGTGGGGGAAAGGGCAGAAGCAAAAAGAGGATTAAACCAGGAGTGTTCACATCTGCTTCTTTTAGTTATTGCCTTTCCTTCCTTTTAATTAAGGGCTACTTTTTGTAGCACAGAGAAATGGTTCCTGAACATTCTCTGTAGTGACAGTCTGGGATCCTTTGACAGTGGAACTGGACATGCTGGAGCAGGCATCACAGTATTATTTTACTCTTTAAACTGACAATTCCAGGTGTCTGATTCCATTAGTTATTTGAGGAGAGTTACCTATAGCTCTGTATTTTGAAAAAATAAAAGAATTTCATGCAGTCCAACAATTTTCTGTTGTTTTCAGAGAATTTGGAGGCATTAATGCAACATTAAAAAAAAAGTTTAATTCCTGTTTGTATGATAAATGTAACGATAGAAGGATTTTATGTTTGTATCATACCAATGTATGAAACAGGAAAGAAAAGAATGGGAGGATAGGAAAGATCTTTGCACAGAGATGGTAGCCTAAAAATGGCTGTGGATTCTGTTTATGATGAGCTGCAGGGATCTGGAAACTGTGTTGCAGAAATGGCACGTCTTTGTTGTTTTCTTAGGGAATATTACTTTTTTTTTTTATGCCAACATCATGGCAGCTGACAAGGAAAAGCCCAAGACAAGGGTGCTCTGATCAGGGAATTTTCTGTACTTACTCTCCTTCCACCAGTCATATTTCCTCAGGGGGAAAAAAAAAAAAAACAAACACTGGGAAAGCATAAGAAATACCCAGATACCCTGTTTGAATTAAATTACATTTTTAAAAGGAAATCAGTTGAACACTTCCTACTAGTTCATCACGTCAGTTTCCACCTCATCCATCTCTCTTATTTTGCAGCCACATAGCTGCCTTCAGGTGTTTAATTTGTTTCTCTTAATCTCTAAATATATTTTGACACTCTGGAAAAGATTCCGCAGAAAATCTATATACAGCCACTCCTGTATGATAATGTTCAAGAACAATAATCCCATAGCCATACATACTCGGTTTTGTAATGTATTAATGACAGAGACAGCTTTGAGAAGTGTTTTACATCCTTAAACCTCTTGAAAACAGAGAAAATACACTTGAAGCAGAAACACTCACCCGCTGTGATTTTTTCAGAATGACATTATATTCAGTTCAATCATGGATTAAGATGATCCCAGGACTTACTCCTGTTTCACCTGAAGTAAAGAAGAGCATTCTCACTAGAAGAATCAGTGTCACACATAATAAGCACCAAAATAAGAAGAGGGCTCCTGTTCTTCTCTAGGGTTTCTCTATGTATCAGAGTGACTGATGTCACTGAGTGACAATGTATCCAGGTGACGACAGTAATGCAGTCCTCCTCTTTGTGTCTTTTTAAAATTCCCTCCTGTTAAGGACAGTAGCCTTGTGTTTTTCCATTAATCCTCCACCTGCAGCCTCAGGTTCCAGACTGACGGACTAGAATTTGCTGTATGAAGGATGCTTTTATTAATCATATAAATCTTTGTATGTGGTGCAATACTTTGCCCAGACACATAAATGTTTCAGTGGGCTTGAGTCTATATACATGAGAGAAATAAAATCTTAAGGCAGCCACAGAAAGAAGCGCTCACTGAAGTTGTTCCAGTGAGCAATGAGGCGATTCCCCACTCTGATGTTAACTCTGCTGCAGTTCCACCAATGCTATCATTCAGCAGCCTCTGGCAGTACCACCTCAGTAACAGATTTTGACAGCTTAGTTTAATTGTTATTATTAGTTTATGAATGTCTTAAATGCTGCATCATGGCACAGATGCTTTATGCCAAATACAATATTCCGTTTGGTGCAATCTATATTTTTCAATTCAGTACATGTTTTGTTTTGAGCTGACTCAAAGTGAAATTGTTTTCATTTTTTCACTTCGACCATGCAATTGAAAAAACAGTCCTTCAGCCTTACCACTCTGTTGCCAGGTACTAAATTGTTGAGTGACAACTTACTGACTCAGTTATTCTTTGAAGAAATTGGCCATTCTCAGATCTTGCTCTTGTTTGAAGTTATTCACAATCTGTTCATGGAAAAAAGAAAAAAAAATCCAGATATTAAATACATTTTCGAGTTCATAATGATTTACTCACCTGTTCTGTAAAACTAGGAATCAAAAGAAACATTGTGTGGCTGTGGATTGCAGCATTCACTCTCCTAATTTTATTTAATTTAGTAAAGATATTCATTCTGTATCCCAGCTTTTCAGACCATCATGTGGGAGAACTCAGAAGGAAGATCTTTCAGCTTACATAGCAGAACGGTTTGAATCAGCCAGCTCACAGCACATTGTCGGAGGAACAGCCATGCTGAACATACAGCAAGACTCCTCATCGCGTCGCAGGGCACAGACTGATGTTGTTTTTCTGTCTTCTCGAACTACAGACATTTCCCTGCTCTTTACGTACTGTGCCATCTCTCAAGCAGAAGATCTGGGGGCAGCCAGCTGTCTGGCAGAGAGTAAAAGAATCTGCTTTTTCTGTGGAGCAAAAGGAGAGTGAGAGTGAGCACAGGAGTAATGTCCCTTTGATGAGGCAGCTTCACAGCTTTGATGTTTCCTCTCCTTTTCTCTTTTTAATTAACTACATGGCTGCTCTTCCCATAGAGCCTGAAAAATGCTCTTACACTGGCACAACTTCGGTATTATTTTTGGGCTTCTCTTGTTGCTCTGGAACTCCAGTCTATCCCATTGTTCTTCAGTCCGCGGTCTGCAGAGATACTATGAACTACTTCTTAATTTGGGATATTGGAATATAGAATATTTTGGATATTATGGACTATTTCTTAAAGTAACACAGAAAATTAAGAGCCTGTCTTAATCTGTCTAAGATCCAGTGCAAATTCACTGTCCCAGGGCCAAGAGCTCAGTGATCTCCCAGCTGCAAGAACTGGGAAGCTGCCAGGCCAGGATGTCTCCATTTCTGCTGATGCTGTGCCCTACTGTTAGGCATTTTGTAGTCAGCATCACTGTAACAGGTAAACATTTACTCTGCAACTATCACACATTATGTTCCCGCCTTCTAAAAGATTTAAAAGCTCACTAGCAGACAGTGAATTTTGTTTAAACAACATGTCTATCTTGTGGCTCCGTTCTTGACTGAGAAACTGCTTATATTGGATTTCCCTCAAGGGCTCCACTTACGGTAAACACAATTAAGGCTAAACACATTATCTACTGTATATCATAATTAGAAATTGCCTTTTGCTTTTAGCTTTGCCTTTGGGTGTAGTCTGTTCTAGACATAAGCCATCCCTCAGTGATTAGGATGCTGCAGCTCTACACCTTAAAACACTTTTTAAGTTAAAGTGGTGGACAGGATTAGATGCTGCAGACTTGAAATCACAGTACAATGACATTACTCAAAAAGTACTCCAAAAGATTTTAAATCCTGTTCCACATTTAAGCTGGAAAGGCTGTACTACTACTAGCTGGCACACCAAGCTGGCGCAGAAGGAGGACAGGATGGTGGGATGGTGGTACAGGGTTTCTAGCAATGCAGAAACCCATCTTTGCATTTTCCTTCTGCATCAACCTTGCTTTTATGGTCCTGGTGAGTGACTTTGTCAGGAGTTTGTGTAAAAGGCCTAAATAAACATTTCCTGGCTTTGTCATGAAAGTGACTTTTGCTCTCAGAGGATGCCAGCAGGACAGGGTACTGATAAACTGTCCTTCCAGATTAATCAGAAAGGCTGTAATTTTTCACACTTGTGTATGTGTTTGAGTACATGCTGGTTTAGTTTTACTACTTCTGCAAAAGTGTTGCAGATTGACAAACACTACAAACACACCTCTTTCCAGCAGATCTTGTTACAGTCTCCTCTTATGAGAATGAGAGGGAGAATTCAAATCTGAACTCTCCAACCAACTCTGCATCACTCGGGTGGCTCCTCCCTCACAGAACTATTGAAATACCCAGCGGTACCTTCCTAAGCTGTAAAGAGGGAGATCTGACAGTAGGTTGTTTGGATCTGTAAAGCTACTCTTCATTTTCTCAGTCTTTCTCTTTTCCTGCCCTCCACACTCTGTGTTACCCTAGCAAAGCCCCGCACTATGCCTCAATGCCAGGATGCTCTTTGTTAAGAGCAGAGCAGTGAGCTGATGAGATCAGGCAGAGGGTGGCTGATCAGCCCATGCAAAAGCATTGACGAGGTAACATCTGGATCTTTCTCTGCTGTCAGTCATGTAATTTGGGTTTTGTTGATTCTGCTGATTAATGCTGTTACAACAATCCAGAGACAGGTTGCAAGGGCAGATGGGAAAGTGTCACAGCTGATAGATGGGGGGAAAAAAAAAGGAAAGAAAGAAAGAAAAAAAAAGAGTAATTTATCTGAACACACTGGCCTGACTGCTATAGGAACTATTAGCCATTTTATCATAAGCCATTGAGAACAGCACTAAAACAACAAGAGAGCAAGAGGAATAGGGTTTTTTTTCTGCAGAGCAAATAAAATTATGTATTTCATAACAAAGCCACTGCCTGATCTATTAATCATTCATTTGACCTCTTCACTAAAAATACAATGAATTGGATGCGAGGGATAAATGGGTGGGAAAAAGACTAGGTTCAGCACGGAAAGGTTTTATTATCTTGAAATATCTTGCATAAAATCTTTATTATGTTCCTAATTGATAGAGGCACCAGGAAACAGATTTGTTATAAAATATTGCTCTGACCAGCATTTTTGCAAGAGTTAATGAGAGACAGAGCAGTGCAAAGCATTTCCAGAGGTACATAATCTAACTTACTCCTGTTTAATTATTATTTTTGAGGGCTGCTTGAGAGAAGCATGCTGTGTTCAAATTAACCTGCCCTCTGATCTGTCACTTGCATGAATTCCTTAATGCTCCAGAAGTGAAACCATTTGGTTAGGAGCACCAGTGTGTTTTTTGATCCTTCAGTATATAATCACTGGGTGTCTTGTCTGTCAGAAATATCTGAGAAGCAAATAGAGCACCTCGTGTAGGCAGCAAAATCCTCCTAAAAACAGTGCCTAGCAAAAGATCTGGAAATGAATGAAGCTGACTATGCTCTGGTAATAATGATGTGTTTGGTGCCACAGTGTCACATAATAGCACTGTGACTCAGGGCTCATGATTTCAGTCCTTGAAGGAAGAATTGTTCATGTCAGTAGCATGTTGTCTTTGAGGAAAGGCAAACAAGTGACAAGCCTCTTTTACCAGGGACAGATTTTGCCACTTCTCTCTGCTCACAATCCTTATTTGCCCTGAGATGCAAGGCAGGCAGCACACACATTCTTGATTAATTTTCTGCATAGAAAATACTGCTCTCTGGAATGATCTTTAAGTAAAAATACACTGAAGTGATGATTTAGTACCTACTTCCCAGTTAAAGTAGGAGGCAGCTGTGTGTATCCTGGGACCATCACATAAGCATTTCTTTTTTGCCTGAAAAGGCATCAGAAGAGGACTGAAGACAGGTGTTGGGAGTGGGACTGGGCTGCTCAGCAGTGACTCAAAGCTTAGGAGCCCTTCTCAGGACTCTGCTTCAACTCAAAACACTCCTAACTGAGTAACAGTTTCAACCTCCAGCATAACACAACTTGCTACAGCTGACTCACGTCAGATTTCATGCCGAAAAAGTTGCCTGTACCTTCTTTTTTCAGCCTAGCATAACTCAAAAACCACTTAAAATGGCATTACAGAGCTCAAAGAGACCTCAAAACTAAGCACAACTGCATAACTGGAATACTCAGCTTGTGTTCAAGATACCCTATGCTAGCACAAAGACATCTTCATTTCTCTGATACTGCCTCCTAACAACAGTCACGCAAACCAATTAGTTTTCGTTGTGCTATGCTGGCATTATCTCCATCTGCTGAGGTCAACATTTGAAGGACCTCCTAGGAAAAAAAAACAAGGAGTGTAGAGCACAATGATTCTTTCTTTGGCTTATTTTTTGTCTTCTCTTTTTCCTTCTATAGAATTGCACACACTCACACAGCCAGCTAGGACAATTCCCAGTTCCTACACATATTGGACAACTAGCCTAGTCAGTTCTTAAGGGTGCATAATTTCTGGTCTCTGGGGGGTGGTTTTCAATTATTTTACTATCACCAAACAAAGTGATGTTTAGTGGCTCTCTCAGTAAGCCAGAACAGTTTACTGTCCAAGTGACTGACAGGGTTGCCCAGCCAGCTAGGTACCAACGACGGTACATGATGCATGGGCACGATACTTGTCTCTTAATGTGAGAAAAGAAAGCGGATCAGCCTGGTTTTCATTTGACCATAGTGATCACAACTAGCAACCTCTCCAGGTTATGTGACTGCTTTTTCATGTTACAGTGCCTGTAGAATAAGGACTGCATTTTAAAGGGTAGAATTTCAGCAGTTAAATAGGATTGAAACCCAAAATAGCAGAAAATTGCTTTAAACTACTCCACCGAGTACAAATGACTTGTAAATTCAGAAGGGACATACACCAACATAAGGATGTGTTTTCACAGCCTGACAGGAGAGCATTAAGCAAGTTCTACAGTACAGTAAGTACCTTAACAACCATCCTACTTGCAGCTGATTTGAGGATAATTCCCTCTCTGATCTCCTGTACTACTTTTGCACACCTTTAACTCTCTGCAAGTCACTCTGGGCATAGTTCCATATACATACAGATAAACACATGAACATTGCTGCACAACAGTTTCAGGGAATTGTTTCAGGCAGAGGACTCTTCTCCACAGTGACCTATCGTGTCGTTTGTTTCCATCGAGATAAAGCACTGCATATAAAGTAGATGAGATCATTTTAATTAGGAAGGACTTGATACCTCAGCCACTGCTCAAGGCTCAACAATAGGGTCATTCAGATGTGAGAGGGCTCTGAGAGCAAATCTAAAAATAACTCCAAAGGTACCTAAATTATAAGGAACAGGATTATGGAGGACTGTAGGTTCTGCTCTCAACTTCAGCTACAGAAAAAAACCCCTCATCCTGTCCCTATATAGATCTCTGATTGGCCTATTTTGCACTCAGTGATAGAAAAGACTCCTAGCTTTTAAATGGTAGCCTTCATCTGACACATAGCAAGAAGACACACTGGATTAAAGACTATTTATGAGTGACCATTAATAGGCAATGCTGTTTCTCCTTACTTTTTTTTTTTTGTGGAATGGATGGTAAAAGATCTAAGCAGATAGCTCTAGGTTTTGTAGCAGGTTGGTTTTTTTGTTCGTTCATTTTTGTGATTCCGATTAATTATTCTGTCAAATCACTTAGAAGCAGGTATTTTGGGATAGCAAATATGAATACATTTAAACCTGATGCTTCTAAAAGTGAGGAAGAGACTTGCCAGGTTTGTGTTAGTTTTGTCACTCAGTGAATCAGAGCGCTCCAGACCAAGGCAGGCTGCAGGTGGCAGCATCCCGTAACCCAGCTGCAGGGTGAGCTGCACCCAGATGAAGGGCAATATGGGTTTTTGCTGGTTTTGAATCCATGTCCTATACTGCAATTGCTTTAGTATCTGTACAACTTCAGTCTACTTTTCCATTTTAATACAATACTGAGTCTAATAATGTATCATTAATCTGTATTTTAGTTTTTTTACCTTTATGACTTTGCTTTCTGCATGTTATTGTCACATTCTCATGTAACTGTGGTTGCATACTTTGCAGGTAACTTGCATAAATTACTCTTTGAATAACACCATCTTCATCAACACCCCAGCCTCACAGAAAAGCTGTTTTGTCCTTCCTGCCAAGTACAGAGGTACAGGGAATGCTGCCCTCCCTAAGTGGAACCTCTTTTCTGGCAGATTTTTGTTAAGTGCTCTGGAAGCTCAATCAAGGCAAAGGGCTAAAAAAAGACATGTGGTCATCTACTGTAAAAAGGGAACGCGTGTTCTCTTATACAATGTCATTGCCTATTTACTGAGCAGTTGAAGTAATCTTCAAAGAAAGTCTCAGTGTAGGAATTTCAAGAACACTTAGCATTTCCAGGCGTTAACTGATTGGGATTTGTATCTTTGGTTATGTTAGTAGTTCAGCTATAAACCAACCACAACTAATAGCAGCTGTGCTGAGCTCTCTCAATCTTTTCTCTTTTAGATGTGATGCTCTAACATACTGCTTCTTTAAAGTGAAGAAACTGAAGGAAGATACAGAAGTTTAAGATTTAAAATTATAGCCTTCTCTTGGGGGGGGAAAAAAAAAAAAATCAGTTTCAGGTCATTTTGTTCACTTCCAGAAGCTGAAACCGTTAGTATCATAGAATATCTCAAGTTGGAAAGGACCCATCAGAATCATCAAGTCCAACTCCCTGCTCCTCACAGGACTACCTAAAACTAAACTTATGAAACAGAGGTGTTAAAAAAAAACCAAAGCAAAACAAAACCACATACGCTCATAGGCTATGTATGCTCAAAATTAACAAGAGCGCATCTGTCAGTGCAGCACCCCACACTGGGAGGAAGGTTAGTTCTGTCCCAGTTAACTAGGGGACTGAAGAGCCTCTGGAGCCTCCCTCAGGCAGGCGCTGGACCCTGCAGCACCTCCCTTACCCTCGGACTCCTCCTGGCTGCAGCGACCTGAAGACCCTCTTCATGAGAGGCAGCAGGCAGTGGGATTCTGCGTGCCTTTCATGTCCTTTCCCCTTGAGGTACCAGACAGACGTGTATTGACCTTTTTGTGTATGGCAGGGTACCCTGGCGGGAGAAGCCACTTCTAAAATATCTTTGTTGTACTCACAACTAGTCTTTGGAAAGCCTGTGCAAAGTCAAGACATATTTGGCCTATTTAAACTATGTTCAATTTCCTTTCCACACTGCCCAATTTTATAATTAAAACAAAGTACAGTTCTAGAGGCAACTGAAATACTGAGATACTTATTCTTTTGACTGCACCAAAGTTTGTAATTAGACAAGAATTCAGTCATCTGACCACATACTCTTTCTTACATCAGAAACATCTCTGGCTTGCAAGCTAGCTCTAGCGATCAGCTCTTTCCAGCATCTCAGCCCTTACCATTGACGTTAATTACTTGGCTGTGGATAACAAACTTGCTAAAATTACCCTGAGGGCTAATGGTCCAGTCCTCTTCCTTCTGAGATCAGTGTGATGATCTATAACATGGTTTTGTTATATGCATTATGTAGGTGGAAACCCTGTTGATTTCCACTGTCTAGAAAAGTCAGAAAGCCCAGTAATTCAAGCAGAAAATTTTACAACTGTCAGACATGCCAAGCACAGCCCAACTGTACAATCACTCGTGTCAGCACCATGGTCACGCCAGCAGAATGGGCTTTGTTGTCCCTGCATGACACTTCTCAATTCTGTATTTTTTCCAGTCTGTGAGTCTACTCCGCTGTGGTTCTGGCTCTAGCAGTTGTTAAGGTGTGATAATAACCAGCAGATGCAATTTCATTCTTAAAGCAGGATTTCTCTGCTGTAGTGTTCCAGGCCGTGGTCCATGACTCCAAGGCATGAAGAGCTCAGCAGTAATCTCGCAGCTCCCAGCTGACTTCCTGGAGCCTGGCCTGCCTTGTCTGAGCCAAACTGTGTGCTGCCAGGTTGGAAGCACAAATACTACTGTTGGTAGCAGGGATGCGTTAGCATGAAAGTAGAATTTATTGTGAATGGGAGGGCTTGCCTTCTCAACTAACAGGACAGAGTCTCCCCTTGAAAACCATTAATAGCCAAGCTGGTCAAAAAGAGCAAAAATTAACATACTTTAAATAACTTCTCCATCAATTTTGAAACATCCGCACTGACTTTTTCCATGTATTGTTTCAAAAGTATTATTTTCAAATACTAAGTTAGGATTGTATATATTTTTCCACATCAAAAATAAAAAAGAAAACAATAAAACACCTTTCATAAAGGTATTCCTTACAAACCAAGGCAAACGTTCACTAATTTTCCTATGATTCAATAATTAACTTTGAATTAGACTGTTAAGCTTTTTCTGCCTCACGTTGTCAATGAGTAAGACTACGTGAATGATACAACCACCTTTCTGACACCTGACTCAAAGCTTTTAGAACTGTTATATTAAAAGGAAGAAAAAAAGAAGGAAAATAATGGCATTTGTGCTACTAACAGAAATAAGTAATGGTGCCCACTGTGGCTAGGCACACAATCCAGCTATAGCAGGCTGGCATTTCAGATCAGATCAGTTGCAGCACATAATGATTTTTCAGATTCCTGCATGGCACGTGGCAGGTTCTCTTTTCTACATCTTATTTTAATAGGCAAACTACTAGGAAAAGCCTATGTATATTTTTTCATATCGGAGATCATTTTTTCATTTGGAAACCACTGCTTATAAGTGGTCTCTGCTTTGTTTTGAGCTATGTACCACGTCACTCAAATATTTAATCTGCACATTAAATCAACTAATCTCTAGATCTTATCTGAAAAGAATGATATTTCATATTTGAGTCACTCTTATCCTTCCTGTGTAATCAGTGTTCTAAGAAATATGTTGCATTCAGATACCAAACAGGACAGGCAAGCTCCCAGTCAATAAGATGTATGCTCAGCTATAGTAAACTGGCATTTTAATTGGGAGCGGAATTTTTTCTGCCTGGACTATATTTATGGTAGACAATAGCAGGGACATTTACAGATACTGAGAGTTCTTGAATTACAAAACACTTCCAGCTCCAGATACCACTGACTGCAAACGAATACCTGCTGATGTAAACAGGAGGGAATTATGTGCACAAGGTCTCTGCTTTTTGTAACTGGAAAGATGGTTCAGATTTTTCTCCAAGCTTTATTAAGAAAGGATCTTTATAGTTTTCCAGCAGCAGAGAAGCTATATCAAAATTTGAGTTATCTGTAATAAGATCTAAATTCAACTTTATTTTCGTCATTCTTTAAGAAAGGTTTTAGTCAACTGGGCTAGACCCTGAACACAGAACAGCAAGAAAGAGACAGTTGTGCTTCAAAGAACATAGGAACTATGTAAAAGGGAGCAAAGGGAAGAACACATCTCACAATTTAATCCACGTACAAGTTAGGAGCACAGCGTGAAGCAGTTGGCTGAGGCCCCCCTAAAGTCAATGCAGTGACATAGGAAACTCTTACTGTGCTCCAGTCCACTCTCATACGTGGCATCAGCAAGGCCTGGCCAAGGAGGAGAGCTGTTCTGCCGTGTGCTCTGTCCTGTGTGCATCCTTTGGATGCTCTTAGTCCTGGCCTGGGCTCCAAACCTCCTAGAGCTTTCTCTGGGGCAGCTTCCCCATGATACTACCTTACATTTGGACCTGTGCAGGGAGCCAGAAGTGCTCTGGCTCTACCAGCGGCTATGCAGGAATCCCCGGGTGAGGTTTTACACCCTGTATCACACACAATGATCCTTCTGATCTTAACTCCATGGTTACAACATCCACAGCCAGAACTAGGGCAATCAACTACATACAGAAAAAAAAAAAGAAAACTTTGAATCCAGTTGTCTCATCATATGAGATCATAGGAGAGAAGCCCCCAAATAATTGTCAGCGTAGCTCCTACATGCAACCATAGGCTATCTTTTGTGACAATAGGAAAAGCAATCAGCTCTGATGGACTCATTTATAATGATTATTACAGCCTTGCTTGTCTCTGATAGCATGACATTTAGGGGATTTATATAATTATTCAAGGGGACTGATACAATCTTTCTCTTTGCTCAGTACCACATTGTTCCTCTTAGAGCAAACAATGTAATTAAGATTGCAAAAGCCAGCCAGTGATATGCACGTAAACAAGTTTAAAATCACTAATTTCCTCCATAGGCTGAAGAATCACAGTGAAGTTGGTGGATGACCAACCAGAGCAGGGAGGGAAGCGTATATAGCAGGAGACGAGGATCTTTGCGTCCTCTCCTCTCACCTGTAATAAAGACTAAAGATGTGAGAACATGTGCATGCCCAGGCAAACAGATCTGTCTCTCAAGCGAGTGCCTGCCTCCTGTATGCTTGTAAACAGCCCTAAGAGCTTAAACAGCTTCAGGTTCTTTCATGAGCGTCAACTTGGCAGTATGTTAAGTACATTAAAGCTGTTCTAAATACTTAAGCACTTAAGCCACCCAACACCACAGTAAGAATTTCTTGTGCATGAGCACTGTTGGATGCACTCATGATTTCATCACTTATTTTCCTCCACTTCTCAGGGAAAAAAAAACAATGCCTCTGCCCAAAGAAATGGGCCTTTTCTCCCACAGATTCATTTTCTGCCTAATGGTAGTGTCTCTGATTGCAATGTTACAGTCACTGAAAAGCAAAGAGTGAAATATTTTAGGGCTCTTTCACCTTCACAACATAAACAAGAAGACTATACAGAATTACTAAACTAACATTTTTATATGTCAACATGGAAGAGGGGAACTGCGGCAGGGTCTAAACTCTCTGCCCTCCAGAACACTCAATATACGTTCAAAGAAAAAATACTTCATAAAAAATACATAGTCTCACAATATCTTGCCACAAAGAAATATTAATTTGATAGGCAACCACAGTCATCCTAAAATCTGTCTTTAAGCTACTTTATCAAATGTTTCTATGAACAAAAGAAAATCCAGCCTGTGCCAAGAATCCACCCAGTTCCCCATGGAGCTGGGCAGCAGGAAGGGAAGGGAGGCAATCCTGCACGGACAACCCCTGCGGCACACATCTTGGTAGCCATTCCTCTTTCCTGGTCTCACATGTGATGGACACTTAACTCGAAAACAGAGAGAAACATGCACTTTGGGTATCCATGGCTTTTTTCCCCATACACACATACATGCTCAGAAACCTACTGTTGAGGTTCAGATTGCAGGGGACCATCTCACAAGCATAATTTCACAGATATTTAGCTATCATATATAAAAATAAATAATAGAAATATAAGGGGATTATTATTGACTCCACTTTTTCTGTGGGTGTTACTGTTTTGACACTTCTCTCTTTCCGTTCCTCAATACGTAATGTTTTCACTAGACCCTAAAACACCTTGTCAAGGAACAGTATGTTGCAATGACTAAACCTGATCCAGTCTCTGTCTATACTGACAGAGACAGTCTCTGTCTATACTGACTCTGGAACTCCTAAGAAGTTAGGAGCACATTATGTTTCTCTAGTGCCAGTAGAACATTCACCAGCACAGAGAAGAATACCCAGAGATGTATCCTGTATTCTGTAATGTTCTGTAGTTTCCTGAGTTCCAGATTCCATCACAATACGTCAGATAAAGAGTCTCAGAAGGCTCACTACTCTTTGCATTTTCATTTGTTTGATTATTCTGTTCATCAATATCATTGCTTCATCCTTGATTTTCACCAGTGCAAAGCATGTAATGAATGACACAGATAAGATGTTTCCAAGAAAAACTTACAAACATCTCTAATTGTGCTAGCAGAGGATCAGACTTTTATGGATGGATTTGTTGTTGAAGACAACTGTTGACTGAAAACTTAGGCTGATGTTTTTATCTCACAGGAAACTTGAGTTGTTAATGGCTGCATCTGCAAGGAATAGAATGAGTAAAGACGTACGCAAGAGAGAGTTTGTGGTGGGTTAACCTTTGCTAAAAGCCAAACTCCCACCCAGCTACTCGCTCACCATGGGATGGGGAGAGAAAATAGGAGTAACAGGAATGAGAGAGCTCATGGGTCAAGATCAAGACGTGGGATCACTTACCAATTACCATCACAGGCAAAACAGACGTAATTTATTGCCAGTTAAACTAAACAATTTCAGGTAGTGGGAAACAAAAAGACAAACATTAAAACACCTTTACTCTCTCCTCTCTCAGGCTTTGCTTTATTCCTGGCTTGCCTACACACCCCGAGCAGCACAGGGGGAATGGGGGGTTATATTCAGTACACAGCAGTTCCTCTCTGCTGCTCCTTCCTCCTCACAATTTTTCCCTTCTCCACCATGGTGTCTCACAATACATTCCCATTCTTTTTACTTATCCCAAATTTCAGCCTCTTCAACCCACTCTTACTGCTTGTTGCATTTATACATTATAATTAGACCTCTTGACTTTTAATATCATTGATGTCTTCACATTAAATCCAAATATCCTCCATTCCCTACCATATTTAGCCACACACATGGGAGTGATCTTCTTTCTCCCTCATCAGAAATGAGGGAGATCCTCCTGAACCCAGAGAAATAAAACCTTTCTGTTTCAAATGCTGTCAAAATAATGTATCTTTCCAAAGCATTTCTGTTTAAATGAAGCAGCATATTAATATCTCTATTAAAATTAAGTTGTGTAATAATATCATGATGGGTCTATTATCCCCTTTACACAGGGAGAACATAGAGGAGTGAATCACTTGCCAAATATCACACAGGAAACCTGTGAAAGAGCAAAGACTGACAGGAAAAAAATAGGATCAGCCATGGTGACTGTCAGCCATCATTCTTGCCAGCAAGGCAAATTTGAGCAAGTGCTGCATACCTGGTCATTCAAGTCAGGATGAGAGGTGATGTGCTTTCACCACTAACACCATCCCTTAACAACAAAAATCTCAGTCTCCAGGACTTTCCAAGTTATGGGGACAAAAGGAGCTGAAAACTTTGAGTGCTCAACCGTTCATGCTCTTCTGCCTTTACCCATTGGCAGTTTCTCAGCCAGATCTTAGTTCAAAAATATTTTGCTAATTATTGTGCGATCCTGACCGCTCAAGGCTTCCTGCACTGCTGCAGCTATTTTCTTGGGTAAGACTTTGTTTGCCCAGGAGCCGAGCAAACAGCATGTTTTGGACTGGTGATACGATTCCCCCAGGCAAACCTGATGCATCATGCTCTCTCCTTGTCAGGAGCACTGTGGATGGGCTCCTGTTGTGGAGAACAGCTTTGCACAAAACAGTTTTGCACTGGGTTTGGATGAAGCGAGAATAATCCTTACTAAAAAGTTCACGTGGCCATCATTATACTTGGAAATGTCAAATCTAGGGGAGGTGTTTTAGCTTTTGTCTTTGTCTCTCACCATCCAAATATATTTTAGTTGGCAATAAATTCAATTAATTTTCCCCAAGTCAAGTCTGTTTTTCCTGTGATGGTCACTGGTAAGTGGTGATCTCCCTGTCTTTATCATGACCAAAGAAAATTTCCATCTTCTTTTTACCCTGTCTTGTTGAGGAGGACAGTAAGAGTGTCTGGGTGGACATCTGACAGCTGGCCAAGATCAACTTACCATAGAGACAAAGCATCTATTTAGCAAAAAGTCCAGTTCAGCCACAAACCTAGTTACCAAGAAGATCTCAGCTATAATGTCAACGGTTACCACCCTGCACAGCTATCTTTGCTGATCTAAGCACAACACTTAATTGGTCATAAAAGTTAAAGTGATCACTGACTTCAATAATAAAATATCACAGCCTTATATACAACTATACCTATGGCTTGTCATCATTTTCTGAGATAATTTCTATAGAAGCACAATGGGTTAGGATATATACTTTTCACTTTGTTGTCCTCAAGTTATTCCTGTGCTGCTTCTAAATGTCTTCTTCTAGCTTTCAGGTTAGCACAAAGTAAAATTCCTGGGATATTAGAAAACTATCCTTGAAATAACTCCGGTGCAAGCCTGTCACACAACATTCCTTTTGCTGCAGAGCAGGTGTAAGCAGTAGGCTGGGACTGCTGGCAAACCGGGATAATTATACACTGTGTACCAACCTGGCTTACTCACATCTTCAACTGGATACGGTGAGGCGTGACGGCAGGTCATGTCACTGGTCGTACGTGCTGCCTGCTGTCCTAGACACAGCCACATTGCAAAGACATGGATGAAGTGATCAACTTTTGAAGTGCTTTTGCTCCCCAGATTTGCCAGAGCTACGTAAAGGTAAGAGCTTTCAAATTACTTGGGATTAATACTATGTTTACTCCTTAGGAAATACGGAAAGGGAGGTGGCAAGGACTAAAAAAGTGAGTGCAAGGAGTCTGACAGATGCGGCTTTTGGTTGTAAATGTCAACTCCTTATGATTAAATTGTCAGGCTTTCAAAATCTGCAAGCTCTCTCTCATGTTCCTTAAAATCTGGAGACAAAGATTTTTCTTAGGATATTTTAACTTTCTCCTAGAACAAATCAGACATGGAAAACAGAAAAATGTGTTTTCTGATAAGGTGAAGATGAGAACAGTAATAAGAATGGAAAGTCAAACTAATGCACCACAAGAAAGGGCTTAGCTCACACATAAAAGCAGGGCACACACCTGCTTTCTTAAAATTAATGTTTGTTTAATAGTTGCTAAACTAGGTCCAGATGCTACATGACAAATTACCTAAGCTGTTCTATCAGTTTTCACTTGAAGGACAAGTTATGGACATTATTTTTACTTGGGTACAAATGAAATGCTGGCTACCCATAGTTCTATGCTGTTGGCAAGGGAATGTTCATCCATATAAGGATTAAATGAAAAAATGGCAAACATCAAATTTTAAGGTAATGATGAAGGGCTGGAAACAATTGTATACGGCTGTCCTCAATTTCAATAGCTAGAAGTGAATATGAAAGACAAAACTATGTCAACAGAGGACAAAGGCTGAGTCTAAACTTGGCATTTCCTGTCTTCTGTTGTTTGCTTAAGTTTTTAGACAAGGCATAACCAAATCCATTCCACTGCAGAATGGTCACAGTGTCTCCCCGGACCAGTGTTTCCATATATAAGAGAGTTGAGCAAAACCAAGACTAATTAATCTGTTCATCAGCACTGTTGCAGAATAGGAACTAAGCCGATCTTATTTTTCCCCCGAGTCTAGGTTAATGCACAAACCACTGGACAATACTACATTTTAGTGGTTACTACTCTATTTTTGGAATGGTAATTAGGGAGGGACAAGTTCTAATGCAATCCCAAGGCCCAGCTGTGCTCAACCTTCACAATAAGGGTCTTTAAAAGTGAGTGAAGTTAGTCATCAAACAGTAAATTAAGGAACAAGATTTAAGAAATACATCTGGTTTGCATCAAAGGTTAATGCAGAAATCAGCAATGGAGCTTATTCAATATTTTAATTAATAACCTTGACAGAAATATAGGAGTGGCTAATAAAATGTATGAATGAAGCAGCAAATTATGGAAGCAGAAAATCTATTGCACAGAATGAGAAAACCTAGAGCACTACTATGTCACAATTCATATGTATTATAATGCTACAAAGCAGTACATTTAGAAAATTAGATCAGGAATTTCAGCTACAAGCTGGGAGTTTGTTAGTACAAAATTACATTGGAGGAGAAAGACCTATTGCTGATTATTGGCAGCATAAATACAAACCATCAGCTCAATGTGGCTGTGGAATAGAAAAAAAGTGCTGCTCCATTATTCTAAAGACAGGATTTTCATTAAATATAAGATGACATTCATACCACTATATAGGCTGAGAACAGAGCTCACTGGCCACTCATGGTCAAGAAGGATGAAATCACTGTACAGAAATGAGAAGGACTCGGCAAGCTTGCTTAGCCCCGCAGAGGAAAGGCTGCAAAGAGACAGGAATGTTCTCTGGGCTGTCTCGAGTGAGAAGGTTTTTCTATACAAGTGTGATGCTGGCACAATAACAAACAGGAATAAACTATCATGAATATTTTTTAGGCTAGGCTTGTGAAAGTTTACAGCATTTTGAACTGCTTTAGAGGTGAGAGCAACAGCTGCTGTAAATGTACTAAATTATAGACCGGAGCTCCCTTCATAAAGGAATAACCTAACATAAACGCTTGACCTGGGACAGGACTGGAAAATCCAGGGAGTCCCTGCCTATCCAGCAGACGTGTGAGTCCACGTAGGCAGGGCCAGGGCTGCAGCTGCCAGTGCAAGCCCAGTAACCATGTGATGAGCCCTCCAGGCACACATCGCAGTGAAATGCACAGGGTTGCACTTTTAAAAAAAGCAAAACAAAAAACTACCCCCAAAACTGTCCAAATCTCTTTGCATCTGTGTTACCATTTACAATACCTTAAGGAGAAAAGGTTTTCTCCAAAATGCAAACAGCAAAGAGCTCTTTCTCAGTAGAGCTCAAGTTCACCAACATTTCACTCTTGCTTCCTCTTGATTTTGTGAACAATGATTATGCTCATTTTACTCTAAACTTCCATGTAAGTCGTAGGGACTTGGATTACACATAAATATCTCTCTTTCCACATGAGAGCAGGAGAAGCAGTATCTATACACTGACCTTCTGGGTTCTGCCCAGCTCCCTGGCTCAGTGACAAAAACGTCCTGATGACTTCAACAGACAAACAACTTCCTCCACTGACCACTTCAAGCAGTGACCTTACATATTGGCTAGTGAGTCGATGCAGTCAACAGAGAAGCAAATGAAACCAGGTGAAGAGTTTGTAACAAGAAATACGGTTCATATTCAGCTTGAATATTGAATCTCCCATAGCTACATACTCTTCAACTAAGAAAGGAAGCTGGTAGTTTGAGACATGCTTAAAAGCCAGAATAACTGTAAGATTAAAAAGGAAATTCAGGAGTAAAGAATGGGGAATTGACAGAGCATCCTTCATGTAATTGAAAAGGTTGTCTACTTCAGACATCTTGAATACTTTTTATGTCCAACTTTTAATTTGCTGCCAGCAGTCATCTCTTTTAGCTTCTATTTTAAGGATAAACAAATACCTGAATGCTGCTCCCCAACTCTTTGTTTATCTGTATTAGAGCTGGAACTACTCCTTCCTGAACATCTGAAAAGCCTCAGCATATTGTGAATGTTACCCTAAATGACCAACTCAGGGCAAAAGGGAAAAGATCTCTCCACTGAGGAAGTCAGAGTTTCACTGGTAGATGAAAACTAGAATTAACTGTCAATAAAGTAAAAAAGGCACTTGATATTGTTCAAACCACAGATGCAATTGCATGCCAGCAATGGCATTTTATGGTCACTCTTTAAAATAGCAGAAATTGAAATTCTCTCATAAATGCAGCTGGAAGGGCTAAATGCCCAAGAAAATAGTAAAATAGTGATGACAGGAGAACAAGAACACATTACAGCAAACTGAAAGCCTTTGGACTGGTATCCTACAAGCCAACAGATCACTGGTGAAAACACATGTCCATGAAATCTGAAGATCACTTACTATAATGTTTTACTGTTAATCTTCCAAAATACAACACTTCTGAATGTATTACCCTATCTTCTTCAAATACCTGAATCACTTAATGTTTCCTCCCAAATCCCATGTTCCCCTTTTTCCATCTCTGAACCTTACTGAAGTCAATGGCAAATCTCACACTGACGTCAGCTGGAGCTGGAATGGAGATTAAACACTTTCCTGTCCTGCCTAAAATTCTGGATGCCCTCCTGGTGCATTATGTGATAGCCAAATATGACAGCCTCCTGCCAGATGACATGATACTGATCCAGCCCTTATTGCCAGCTGTAGTACAGACAAGGCACAGAGACAGCCCTTTGCAACTTTAGTTCCTCTCTCACATATCCAAGTTGTCCCTCTGTTCCCAGAAGTGCTAGGCATTTCGTGCTGTTACATCCGTGTCTGGGTCCTGGGAGCAGCTCCACTGCTTCAACTGGAATACAAATAGGCCAGTGCCAAGCACTTTTGAAAACTTTTTAGAAACTTCATTGGGAGTCTGCAGTATGAGACCAACAATTAACCTTCTTGATTAAAAAACCTCAGTTAAATAACAATTAAAAAAAAAATTAGTAAATCTTGATCAGCTTTCACAGAAGTACCAGATCATTTTTTTTTAACTAGATCAATTTACTTGTAAGGAAAAACTGCAACAGAGCAGCATACCGAAGTAAGGGAAACATGACCTGGACTCTGATACACATCCACCTGCCAAATCCCACCTGCCACCTCTCCTTTCAGACTATAATTTCTGAATCTGAATGGAGAAGAAATAGTACTGCAGTGAACTTCAGTTTTCAAATGAAATCATAAATATTTCACTGGCACAGGCTCATAAGACTAAAACAAAGATGCATCAGCACTCAAGTAATCAGATTTCTGAAATGGCTGTTGAGTAGCTCCCAGTTCGTATTCTGCTGAGCTATATCGAGCTCAAAATAGACATAAATCCCAGAGGACTCTCCAGGCTCATGAACACTTCCATTTCAAATACCACAATGCCATCTTTGAAGAAGTGTTTGTGGGAAAAGCGTATTTCCAACAAATTTGAAATCAAAATGGAAAAAGTATTTCTGAAAGGTGAAACATTATTTGCAGGACTGTCTCTTTGCCCACCACTGCAAACATGCAGCACCCGAAAAACCTCTCAGAAAAATACCACAAAGAGGGGAGGAAAGTCATTGCTGTCTTTGCAACTATTTGAACCATACATGGGAGCCCAAATGACAAGACCAGAACACAAGTGCCTGGAACAAATCCAGAGAAAGATGATGGAAACTGCCATTTCCCATTCTCCCCTAGGATATGTCCTTCATGGAACATAAAGACTTTTGTCAAGTCCACCTTCCTTTCCCTGAATTGGCTCTCTGTGTATATGCCTCAGGGTGCAATTTGCTTTTTTTTCCCTTTTTAAATACTAGTTTCCACAGGACTTAAAGGGAGCTTTATTTTCCAGTGCAAACTGATTATACCCATACATAGAAGAGACTGAGACTTCAGAGGAGAGAAGGCAGACTTGTTTCGGTGTTCCTAGAACTATGCATTTCTGCTGCAAATCAAGCAGTTGCTTGAGTCAATCTTGAGTGTCGCAGATAAATCAAGCCTCCCTTCAGGAGTGCACAGGGGTCTGCTCTGCCCCTGCAGAGAGCTACATTTGCTCAGGGTGACTGCAGAGAAGACACCTTACATCACCTCCCTAGCTATTAAGCAGGAGCCTCCTAGATGTTACTAGTTTCTGGAGAGGAGTTTATAGGACATTTTCTTCCTCTTCAGGAACTGCTGCCTGATATTTCTCCTTACAACTTTTTCCTACAGGGCTACTAACACTGTCTGTTCTCTCCCATACCTTCCTCTCCAGCAGATGATCGCACCTGACAGAGGAGGGGAAAGTCTCCAGCTCTAATCTATGGCATGCAAGTTTGGGGGTCACAGCCCCAAAGAGCTCTCAGGCATCATGGCATGGTTGCAACCAAGAACTGAAAGTAACCACCTATATGCCAAAGGAAAGGGTCTATTGAGTCGCATAAAACATCCTAGAGAATGCCTTTCCTGGACCTCTGGACTTGCAGCGTTCAGGCCCAGAAGGTATCTAACCCCCTGGTACTTTCTCCCAGGAGGGCTGAAGAAGCTGCTGCAGAAGCTGAGGCCCAGGTGCCCATCCAGTCCTCCTAGCTCATGTGCTCTGGGGCAGGTTCTCCACCACAACACACAGAGCTATTAGTAGCACTGTTAGAAGCACATAACAAGACACTGAAAGTGAGCAAATTCAGGGCACCAATTTTATCAACAGCTTACAGCGCACAGCTTCTGTGCTTGATGGCTCTGGCAGATCAAACACAAACCTGGCATCCAGTGGACTCCCATACTATTCCTGGCTCTGCTGCTGATTCACTTCTGCATCTCTTGTCCTATACATGTAACTGGTATAGTAACTGGTGATATACTAATACCTCACTGGGTGGTGCAAGGATTAGTCAGTGTTTGCTGGCATTCAGCTGTTAACTTGCAATGCTCTCACTGTGTTAACCATTATTATTCCCTCCTACTCTGTGCCTCATGACAGGCCTTTTGCCTGGGTCAACAATCACTGGATGAAATACAAAAGCCCTTTCCTCTTTTTCCTGTTTCATGGTGAGAGAGATGAATTCAGCAGAAATGCCACCCGAACTGACACCACCCGGTATTTAGTGCATGGTGTTTAAGTACCAAGATAGCAATAAGCCAAAAACTTGAAGAGACTCCCTATAATTTTGCCCACTGATCCTTGTCCCAAGGAAACAGCCCTTGGTCAACCCTGGATAACGCAATATTACCTATCATCACACTCCTGAACCCACAGTTACTACTGACACACTGTCTGTCTTCTCTGTAGATCATTACTCTCCCTTGGCTCTCATAGCTTCATGTTACCCAAGCTGTCTTGATTCTCAGCTTCTCTTTTTTCTTCTCAGTGGGATCCTCATGAAGCTTCAACAATGGCCTATTAATACCTCTGACATTCCCAATCACCAGTTTTACCTTCTTTATAACAAGGGTACTGAGATGCACCTTTCTCCTTCCCTCATCTCCAATCCATATATTAGCAATGTTCTCCAGCATCTTTGGCCTTAACATGGCCAACACTGTATTTCTGTTTTTTTCTCCACGCTGTTCTACCTATTCTCTTTATTATTCATTCTGCTACCATTTTCCATATCGCTTCCCATTCATCCAGATTTGTGAAAATTACATCACTTCTTCCCTAGTAATATTTTCCAATCCCTCCTTTTCTTCCTCCCTAAAAGGACAGATGCTTTATCTCAGCACTACTAACCCCCCCTCTTTTGGCCTCCCTCATACACACTGTCCTCCAACACACCCTGAAAACAGGCCAGTTGAGACCATCTTCAGCAACTTCTATCCTACACCAGTTTTATCTCACGTATTCAGGCAGCTTGTGCCAGCTCTGCCAAATGTTGCATTTCTCAGTCTCTATTTGCTTATCCAAGTGCCTTTTAACAACACAACCCTCACTTTTGCACCACCAGTGATGAGGTGAGACGAGCACAATCCTGATCCAAACCAGGGAAGGCGGACTGCAAGGAGCCGTGTGGAGTTACCTAAGCAACCAGTAAACCTGCACCAGACCCATTTAGCAGCTCCTCACAAACATCTTTGCTCCTTTTTTCCCCAAAATTGCCCTTCCTCGCTGACCTGCATAAAAGGCTGTAACTTTCTTCTGCAAAGGACTCCTATGGTTGACATTAGTAGGAAATTAACCAGTTAATACAGGTTCAAGGGACAGCTAGGAATAATTAACACCATTCCATTTACAGTAATACAAACACACATCTCCAGCTGTGTCCTCTTCCTTTATCGCAAAGAACAGTTCCTGCTAACACCTGCAAAACACACGTACTTTGTGGCCTGATCTTGTTCAGTGCCTCAGGCAGCACAGTCATATTTAATAATGACCTTACCCAACAAAAGCCTGTCACACTAGTGATGAGACAATAGTTTCACAGGACAAAACTAGTCATGGTAATGATGATGATAAGGTTGCACAATAACTGGATGAAACACAGATCCAAATTGCCACTGGTTGCACAGTTGCAGGCTTTGACTTAATAATACATGAAGGTTTTCATAGGTGCTCCAAAGCATATTCTTCCCCTCCTTAATTAATTTGACAATCCACAGAAAAAAAAAACATAGGAAAGAATAGTGTGTTTTAACATTTTTAGCTTTGCAGCACAAAGAAATACATAAAGATGGTATTTTCTGCTCCACCTTCCCATCTTCCTCATTGTGAAGTGTGATTGCATTTCAGTCTATAAAAAAGCCAAAATATGAGAACTCCTAACTTTCCTCTAAGTAAAATCTGAGTGTGAGAACTAGGAATTGCAGAAGCAGGCACTGACAAATACAGGGCACTGAAAGTCACTTACAGTAGATTTTATTTTGCGCTACTTTTGGCAGGTGAGCTGTGGAGATGGCTAGTGAGAAGGGACCCGTGGAAATTCCTATGATTATGTATGAACCACGTCGTGAAGCCTACATGCAAGAACCCTCTGCACCAGAGTACTGCAGCCAGGAGGGTAAGGAGGCTTTGCCAGGAGGGGTTTGGAAAGAGCACCCTCTTGGTGGCTACGTGGCAAACATTGATGGGTGGTTTCCAGAGGCAGCTCACAAGGGGCTCAGTTTTGCCAGGACATGATGGTTTAGGAAAGTGCTTGTGCCAGAGCATAAAACCTAGGGTTGCGGGAGACAAGCTGGCATCACTTAAAAAGGCAAAAAAAAAAAAAATTAATTGCTTTAGTTAATAATTTTTCTAACAACACATGTTTTATTGGAAAAGGAATTGCAGTTGTATCTCTGTAATAATTTCATATTCCTAAATGTTCAGACAGCAAACTTCATAAATGATGGGCTATGTCTCGCTTAAATTGTAAGCTAGTTTTCCAGAGGACTGGCCTTTTCCCAAATGCTCCTGCTGCCCAGAGCTGCTCTCCCTAGATGAGTCAGTTCTGCAGTCAGATTCTATAGGGACAAAAAAGCCCTCCCCATTACTGTCTCATGGGGAACATCATAACTGAAGTGCTGACAGTTCAGCTCAACAACTGCAAGTGGGCACTAACAGCTGCTGCTCTGCTGTGTGGCTTTTCCCTCTGAAACCAGGCATTGCTGTCACACCTACAGAGGTATCTCACAACAATCCTTTGTCTTCTGCCTGTTCGGGCCTATGCTCATTGAAACACACACTGAGATATCAGTGATTTTACCTTTGTTACCTTCCTGCTACTGAAGAAATTGCCATTCAACAGACAGGACTGGAGCAGAAACCAGAATGGGAGGTCAGAAGGTGACTAATAAGGCTAGATCTGTCAGTACCAGGCCTCTAAACTTGACCCTATTTTCAGAGCATTTTATTCTGATTAGCTCTCTCTGTAAACATTTTTGTCTTCAAAGATCTCTCTGGACTCTTGCTAAACTCAGAAGAACTTGCAAGAGGTTAGGAACAAAAAGTCTCAATTCTTGTGAGCTACTCAACCAACCAAGGGACAGGCACTCAACAAATACTCATTAAATACTAAGCTGCAGTGTCTTGTCCTTGTGCAGGAAGCAGGTCCTTCACAAAACCACATTGAGTGATAACTCACTTGTACTGAGCACATTCCTCTTCTAGACTGGAAGGAAATTCTTTACCTTTTTTTTTTTTTTACAGATTTGTTTTTCCACAAATACTGCCCTCCTCCAAAAAAAAACCAACCCCAAAATCTAACACCTCCCTCGCTCCATTAAACTCAAATGCCATTGCAAATCTCTCACTTCTAGCAAGCCATTCAAGGAAACATCCCTAGTATTTTTTAAGCTTCGACATTACATTTTCTCTCACTCTGGAAAATTCCAGTTTTGTACCTCATTGCCCTGTGGGCTTATTTCCTGGTTGGACTCACATTGTTTCTGAAAGGCTCAGCGATGCAGGCTGGACTCCCAAGTCAGGGCTGTGCTGCTGAGGGGTGATGGCTTCTCTGATGCTGTGTGGGCTTGACCAAACAAGACTTCTCGTAGTGACTGTCCTCCTGCTGCAAACGAATATGGTAGTTTGAAATGACATCCATGTTAGCTGGCTGTAAAGTTTTATACATTAATTTATTTTTAATGTTTTCACAAATGTATTTTTATACTGTTATTTATTTCACGCTCAGGCAGGCTGATTGCATTCTTAGTTTGTAAGATGAGTAAAAGAACTAAAAAAGCATGAGGTGTCTTAGTCACCAGCTTCCCTTCTCCCTTGTCCACAACAAAAGGAAAAAGATTTTTAATTTTTTTTCTAGAACAAAGGGTATGATGAAATTCCTTGGCTGGAAGATGAAGGCAGATAAAATTCAAACTAGAAAAAAGGCTCTAAATACTAACAGTAAGGGTAGTAACGACTGAAACTAGTTAGAAGTACTTTATCAATGGAGTCCTTAAATTAGGACTAAGGATCATTCCAATGTTATGCTGGAATAGACACTCTTACTGCCTTTGTGTTGAAAAAACCATTTGGTTTGTCAGCTTATGTTACATAGAAAGTGACTAGACAGTCACTATGCACTGCTTTCACTTTAAAAATCCATTAACCAATTCAGTTGCCTTTTTTCCCTGTCCTGTACTTCACTGAATCATGTCAGACCTTCCCTGCGAGGCACCTCCCTGTGCAGTTTCTCGTCAGACTCTGAACAGGGCTTTTGGGAGGTACAAGCTGTATGCATTTTTATATTTTGCCCTGTTTTTCTCTGCATAGGGAGTTATGAGTATCCTGCTCCCCCGCCTTACTCGTGTCGAGAAACAGCCACCATTGAGCAACCAGGTAAGTGTCAGGGCACACTGTTTCTGAAAATGTTTGTGGTTCTACATGCTAGGAAAAGGGAAATGTTTTCAGTTTTAAAATCAACAGAGAAGATGGAGTTTTCTGCCCCAATCACAATCGAAGAGGCTGGAAAATTTCCCTAGCAACGCTGGAAGATAAACTAAGCTGAGAGACTCAGACTCGGTTTTCCAGCATTAGCCAGTCTACAGAAGCAGCCATTTTTTTTAAAACCTGCCAGCAGCAAGGACTTTCAGAATAAATCATTTTCAGTACAGTTTATTTCTTTGTTCCTGTTCTACTCACCTTTTGGGAAGTCGAGAAGCTCAAAGGAGGCACTGAGAAAGGCTTCAAAGAACAGTTAAAAACATCTCTTACGAGAGGGAAGGAGACACATACATTTTTAAAAATCCCTAAGACCAGAAGGCAATTACACTCAGATATGCCATATCCTATCTGTCTAACAGACAGTACCTTCCCACTCCTGAAGTTTTGCTTCAGGCTACAGTGTGAATGTACCCTGAATTTGTTTTAGGATGCTCAAGATGGTATTTTTCATTGAAAACATTTCAGAAAAAATACCCTTTGTGTAGCTTCAAGGGGCGCACCCCTCAAGGGGTGTGACAGTCAGGTCCAGACTGGAAAAACATGAGGGAAGCTACAGACTTTATTAACTGGGGGCAGCACCAGCATCTGACTGATTAATCTACTCCAATGGATTTCTTGTAACTACTGAAAAGTTGATCCAGAAAGCTCCTCTATATCCTTCAAATCTCTTCTTCCAGGAGAACATGCATTTTCATATCATTTTAAATATCAGAAGATACATTCTCAATGTCAGAATACATCACCAGTGGGTGGTGCAGACTCCCTGACTACGGGGATTATCCCATAGGCAATTCCCTGTCTCTGTCCTTACCTGAGTGAATACAGGCTGCTGGCAGAAGCAGCATATTGGGGTACACAGAACAAGCAGTACAGTGGTTCTTAGGAATGTACTTGAAATCAATAATAGTAACATAGGTGCCTCTAGATCAGCATGTTAAGAACTTACATTCTCCAGTTAAGACGCTACAACCTGTAAAAGCTTTCCTGTGCTTCTAATTTTCCTGCTTCTCATTTCCTCTTGAACTAGTTTACTTGGTGTCTCAGCCTCCAATCATCGTAGCAGGAATCTTCTCAAGCAAACCAACATCCACAATATGCCCTTCCTGCCGCCAGCACATCACCACGCAGGTCATCTACAGAGTTGGCAGACTGTCTTACCTTCTGTGCACCACCATGTGTATGGTTGGGTAAGCTTTCATGTATACCTTGAAGATTCTTCATAGCAGAAAGCTGAAAAAGAGCCATTAAAAAAATAAAGTTCTAGCTAGTGCTTATATAGACAGTTTGCCCTTCTTCTCTACTCAATAAGAAGTTGTTCTGTCCACACTAGATGCAGGCATCATGGCTACAGGGGATGCAAAATTGCTAAATTTAACTGTGTTATTATTTTTCCTAAGACAAGCAAAAATGAGTACAACATTGTCCACTTCCCTACCGTAATTTAGAATCAGACTCATGCATAAGATGTTAGCAGTGAAGACAATTAATCTTTCAGAAAATACTTTAAAGAGTATGAGCCTTGGGAAAGAAGCGGATTCATGCAGTGAAAAGGCAGACAGAATAAGGCAGAGAGAATGAATAAATGTAGCCAGCCAAAAAAAAAGTCAGCACATCATTGCATGCATGTCCATCTCCTCTTTGGCTACAGGTGCTGTTTCGGTTGCTGCTTTGTACCTTTCTTCGTGAGGATCTTCAAGGACGCAGACCATTACTGCCCCTGCTGCCAATTTCATATTTACAGATACAAAAGACTATAGAAACAATGCTTATGCAACCAGATTATGTCAAGTCTCTGTTTCCTAACAGCCTAAGATTCTACATATAAAACTACTGCTAGGATCTGTATTGGAACAAACTTGGGTTCTGCAGCTCCCTTGCTGGTGAATCCATCTGAGTTCACCATCACGTGGTTGGACTGACTTTAAAACAAAAAGCCTTGAAGACTGATTTACAGTGTCGCTTGATTTTACACTCTATTTGAATCACTATTCTGCACTGTGAAGTGACCAATTAGTGAGTACTTCAGCACTACTCCTCCTCTCAAGTCTCCAGCCCAGCGGGGACACAGACTCGTCTGGACTTTTCAACCCAACCAGGTTTGGACACGCACATTTTAGAGAAGTACTTACCTTCCATGCACTGGAACTCGACTGGTCGGGGTTTCATTTCTCTCTGCTCTTTTTTGTAGGGGACTTATCCCTGCAGGGCTGTGGGTTGTAGTGTAGTTGATTATTTATTAATGAAACAATTTATTTATTTATTAATAGGATGAGGGGTAATGGTTTTAAAACAGAAGGAGGTAGATTCAGACTCGGTATAAGGAAAAAAAAAATTTACAATGAGGGTAGTAGAGCACTGGCCCAGGTTGCCCAGGGAGGTGGTGGACGCCCCATCCCTGGAAACATTCAAGGCCAGGTTGGATGGGGCTCTGGGCAACCTGATCTGGTTGGAGATGTCCCTGCTCCTTGCAGGGGGGTTGGACTGGATGGGCTTTAAAGGTCCCTTCCAACCCAAACCATTCTGTGATTCTATGATTCACTAAGTTATGAGATTGTCTTTACTGTGTTCAAGATGAGGTAAGAAAAATAAACCTGTTATCATTAACAATACTGGCAAAATATCTCCCGTCTGCATTTCTTCCATGACCTGTTGCATCCAGAGTGGAGAAGCAGGTCAGACTGGGGCACCCTGTTTACATTAACAAACCAAGATACAAAAGGCAAACATATAAAGGAGAAAAATCAGCAAGCCCAGCTTGAAAAAAGTCACCAAAACCACAACACGAGGCTCGCTCTTTACCTCTCTGCCTTCTTGCTGCAGCACATCATCTCCCAAACAAGGACTTACTAGGCTTTACACTTTACAGAGAACTTTTACAGTTCTCATCCAAAGATATGATTTTATTTTTCTTATCTTGTAAAATCCCATCTCCGTAATTACTTGCCCAGAAGGTGCCCAGACTCTGCTCAACACTGACAGCAGCAGCTGCTGCTGCTGCTGTTTATTGCTGGCTGGAAAGATAAACAGAAGAACAGAAGAAACCCCTGTATTTCAATGTTTTACCATCATCAATATTTTGACATTAGTACCATAATTACTGTGGGTAAGTGGGACGCGTGGCGCGCAGCACCCAGGCTGCTCCCCTACCGCTCCATATGACCATGACCAAGGCCTCCTGCCCTTGCTCTGAAGCATCTGTAGATACCACCTTGTCCTTTAAAACTTCCCACCTAGCCTCGATCAGTTCAGCTCGATACAAATCTTTAAACAATTTGGTCAATTCAAGCCATAAAGACAGCTGTGTCCCCAAAGAGTTGTTGGCAGGAGTGACTCCAGAACCCCCTAAGATCCTCTGAGGGCCAGAACTTGCCGTAGGCGAAGTTTGCCGCTTCGCGTACCTGTAGTTGCTGCCACAGGCACGCACAAGGGAGGGCGTTCCGCGGTGAACGCCGCACGAAGACCCTCGACAACCGGGCAGGCTCAACGGCTGCGCAGCCAGAGCCGGCGCTGAGCAGGCCGGAGGTGCCTGGGGGCCGGAGCCGCTGCGGGCAGGGCTGCGGGGCGGGCAGGGCCAGCTGCGGGGCGGGCAGGGGCCCGGGG
>WHYT01015627.1:0-68045 GCA_009806455.1 Tetrax tetrax | reverse complement strand
CTCAGTCACTTACAGGAGTTCACAGCAGTGAAGCGTGCGCTAAAGCGAGAAAACGACTGTTACAGCTTACGGCCACGGGCACAGTAAAGCCCCAGCTTTCACCAGAGTGCTGAGTTTGAAACGGGAAGGCATCCATCATCTGAACAGGACAGCCTGTAGCATCTGCCATACTGGAAGTGATCTCTGCTGCATTAACTTATTCATATCTCCTGGTTTAAGTGGTGGGTATATTTGTTAAATTCATGTAAAATGCCAACAATCAATTAAGGAATCATGTAACTGACCTCTTCTTTATTTTCTGAGAAAAAAAAATTAGTCATTTTTTAGTTTTAGTCAAGAAAACAGAGATTTTTTCACTTGTTCAACTCAATATGGTTTTATCTACTGCTAGTTTCCATGAAGAACCACAGTCCACACACTTCTTGCAAATGGGAGAAATTATCTTTTAAGGTGTCCTCAATGCAGAGCATCAAATGTTCTTTGAAGTGAAATGATAAAGGCAGAAACTAAATAGTCCCCAGCAAGGAAAGCACACTCCTACATTCAAAGCCATCAACTGCAACCACGAAAGCATAAAACACTTGACCTTTTTGGTTGCCTGCATCTTCTTTTTTTTTTTAATATACTTTCTTCAATCAAAATTATTTGTCTTTTTGTTTGACATAATGTCAATGTCAAATATAAAAGAGAACTGCCAGTCTTGTGGAGATCACTTGAACGTGTTTTAAAGAAAGAAATGAAGTCTTACACCATTAGCACCAGCCCAGTCATTGCTAGAGTGCAACTTTATAAAAGCAGAGGGACGCTACTGACATCAGTTACGTCAATCAAATGGCAGAATTGGTTCAGTCAGTCCAGCACGTGTCAACATCAGGTATTTGTGGAAACGCATGAGCCCCACACCTTGAAACACCACTTAGATAAGAAGGCATTAGAGCATCATATTATCACCGCACAGGACAGTCTCGGAGGGAAGAATGAATTCTATCAGAGTGTGTTATATCAAGGGACAATTTCCCATGAATGCTCAAATTAAAACCCTGAAACCTCACATTCCCTACAACTCCTACAAACGGTTCAAATTCTCTCTTTTCCAGTTTCTGCCATGTTCTGTACTTTTGACCTCATTACCTGGTTAGTCTTCTGAGTTGTTTTGGCAATACTGGCTCTGCTTTGCTTAGAAGGTCCGACAGTTCGTTTCAGACTATCGCGTTCCCCTTCCCGCCCCCAGAAAGATGAGTCACAGAATAAAATCAGGACTCTGTCTGCTCTGAGCACACAAGAGAGTTTATCTATCCATGGAGAAATGTCCACCTCTGAGTTCATCATCCAGAGACCCCTCACAACTAGTGCAGAAAATGAGGTCCCTTCAGTGGCACACTTCTCTGCTCGCAGATGACGTGTGCAGATGCAGGCATTCAAAGTTTTGGCAAGTCCTCTCGTATTCACAGCCACGAGCCATAAACCTGGCTGCGTAACGTACCACAATGAGAGGCCTTTGTGCTAGGTTCCTGCAAAGTACTCCATCACAGTATAGTTCTAACTCTCTGTGAGTTTTGAAACAAATGGACAGTTACAAGATTTCTTTACAACTGTTACATAAGTCCAGAACACAGCTTGAAAAAAATCAGAGAAAGTTTGGCTCAACCTGCCAACAAAATCCAGAACTCATAATTGTCAGAAAAGTAGACTGCAGAAAGCAAGTTGTCCTCAATCTCATTTCTACCAGCCAGAGCAGCTTACAAAGAGGAACACTCAGCTTAAGCTAGGGGGGAAAAAAAAAAAACTGTAAAGAATTCAAGGCTTTCAACAGAGCCCTGACTGCAGATTCAAAGGTGCCATTCCCAACTGAAACTCTCAAAAGATGACTGTGGTGGAGTTCCTGAGGGATTAACCTGGTTTTCCTATGTGTAAATTCTTCAGAGAATAGAGCTTTAAATATCAGTCAAATAAACAAAATGGTAAACCATCCACAGACAAATTCAGAACAGAGTCACATTTGTAGCTTAGTGAATCTTCTCTTAGGAAAAGAAAATCTGAACAGCACGCTATTCATGTGTGTTATGTTCTTGTTAAGGTTCTTCAGATCCATAGAAGATACCAAGAATGAACAAGAAGTATCTTCAATGAATATGGGAATTCAAATACCTATTTGCAGCACACTTAAAATAAGAATCTTATGAGAATACACCTTAATATTTTTAGGAATAACACAAACACATACTGCAACAACAATTAAGAATCAAACGTACAAGGGAGCAGATGGACAAAACAAATAAGGTGCCACTGACGTTGTAGCTCTTTTCTGTGAAGTATGTTATACTGATGTTTGACCCATTTGGTCACTCAAATGCAAACTTTGAACTCACAAGGAAAGAGATTATTCAGTTATTTATATGCCTGTAAAATACATATTCTCAGACTAACTCAAGTATATATAAATACTTGCTTAGTAACTACACAGAATATATTTCACCTACAAAGAAAAAACTCTTTCTGCATCCTGAATTAAGGATAATCACATCGTAACAACTGACAGAGCAACTTCAGCAGGTCAAAAGAATAGTCAGACTGTCTAACAACTCACCAGGTTGGGGCTCAAAATCTTTTAAGTTCACTTCATACTCATCTTCGTTGAGATATTGGTGTCGGCCCATCATTACAATTGCAAATTTAAACTATGAAAATAAAAAACAAAACAAAAAACTGGTAAGATACTGCATTAAAATAAAGCCTTCAAGTCTAATTTCATAGTCTAACTTGCAGCTGGTTATGAGTATTCTTCAGGGGTTGATAAAAGCCAATCCTGTTTAAAAATCTTCCTCAGTTAACATGGATAATGGCATAAAACGAATGCTCAGGAAATCATGAAGCTGCATCTGGAGTCCTGTGTCCAGGTTCAAGGCCCTCCAGAGAAAAAGAGGTGGCAACAAACTCCAGCAAATCCAGCAGTGGTCCAGTAAGACAGCTGGGGGGGCTGGAGTCCATGGCATACAAGAAGCTAAGGGAAATGGGTTTGTTCAGCCCAAAGAAGAAAAGGCCAACAGAAGCATCTCGTATTCCACTGACTGATGTGTGTTGCACAGAAGCAGACTCTTCTCCAAGAGCTGCACAGCAAAAGGACAAGAGGCAACCATCATAAGTAGCAAAATGAAAAATTCTGTTTACATGCAAGGAAAAAAAAGAAGTGTCTTCACAATGATAGCAGGAATGCTCTAAAAGACAGTGTCTAGAATGTGGCAGAATCCCTTCCTTGGGAGCTTTCAAATTGCAGCTAGGTAAAACTCCAAGAAACCTGACTTAACTTAAAGCTAGTTCTGCTCTGAGCAGTAAGGGGAAGTGGGGGCCTCCAGAGGTCTTGCACCATCTAAACTTTTCTAGGTGACTAACATTTTGCTGAGTATCTCTTTTGATGCAGAACAGAAATACGAGTCCTACGCATCCTATCCAATTATTCTCAGAAAAAGCATTGTTTAAGTCAAGCAACTTTTCTGTTGATCAAAATCTACGCTTATCTCAAATCTACGGTGTTCCAGCTTCTTAAAATAAACTCATTTAGGGTCTAAAACCTGCAATAAAACCTCTCCCAACTTCCCATTACCTTTTCAAATTCTTTTTCTTGTATGTCCAGCATTGTTTGAATCCGCTTCATAACATCTCTGAAGTGTTCACCCTAATAATTACAAGAAGATTTTTAATGTCAAAAAACAATCTAGGAAAAAAAAGAGATGCTGTTAATATTTCCTGTTTCAAGCTTCATTGAAATACATTGCCTTAATTGCTCTTTTAGAAAAGTAGGTAATTTTCATACAAACTAACATACATGAACCAGAAAAAGTTTAGAAGCAAATTGCTAACGGCTCCCAGAAATACACTTCAGTGTGACATTCAGCTGGAGCAGTACCACATGAAAACTCAAGAATTTAAATTACACTTTAAAGAATAGCTTTCACTCTTGTATTAACTTCCAGCCCTAGAAGATAAAGCACATCAAATCACAGAAGTTATGAACTGCAAAGTCGCTTTAGAAAAATGTTGAAGCAAGCAAACTCATTTTTCATAATCGTGTGTCTCCGTAAGAAGCCAAGCAGCCATGGCCTAGCCGCTTTGGCCAACAAGTTTGCGTGGCAATTACTGAAGCGGCATTAGAAACGGGATTCTAGGTGTGTTGGGGGGAGTGGGCAGTGTGCTTTGATTGCGTTTCAGGTCCTTGGCTGATGCTGAATGCCTGCTTTGTACATGTTGCCCAGGCCCACTGAAACACTACACAATCTGTATACGCAGAGAGAACTGAGATGGGAAATCATTTAACGGTAAAAAGGCATATACGGGGCAGAACCTGTTATACCAGAGCAGTATTTTCCTATACACTTTTTAGACTAATCAATTTCTTTGACAGTGCTTTAAGAAAACATCATCAGGATAATCCCACGGAGAAGAGAGGCATACTGTACCTGGTGTATCCTCAGCAAGAACGGAATTCCAAATGTCCCAAAAACCTCTTTGTGGAAATGTGCCACTGTGATTAGCATCTCGTTTTCTTTATCTATATCTACCTGGTCCAGAGGGATTTCCTAGATCCAGACATAAAATTATGACCGCAATCAGCTAAAACTTCCCCAAAAAGTAACTTAGGAAGTAATTAAAAGCATACTTGATATACTGTTACTGATGTTTTTAAACAGGCTTGCTTTACAATTAAAAGAACCATGCTGTTTGACAGAGTCTTTTTACAAGTCACTCATCCCTGGCATGACAGCATTTCAGCTTCCCCTACTCAGTAAATACTCTCCTGGCTTCATCGAATGGCTTGTTTGACATGAAATCTTCTATCAGCTGCAGTAGTAACTGATAGCAATATCACAGACCTCTTGTCACCTCCTCATTACAAATTACATTGGAAACTTCTTTTAAAAAGTTTCTGATCTTTGAGGCAAGTTAACAGATGATGAAAACATTGAATGATGAGATGTTTAGGAAAGTCACAGTAAGTAGAAAATTTGGCTCAAGAAGCTCAAATTTAAGTATTCTAGAAACCTTTGTTTCCTTTTCTGTTTAGAGTGTGAAAGTGGGTTCTACGCATAAATATTTATATCATGAGTCCTCAAACAAACCTTGGAACTAATTCTAAGCAGCAAATATCCTATGGACAAGCCCTTGCCAAGTTTTCATGTACTGTTATAATAAACATGCATTAAAAAAATAAAGAATGAAATCATTGTAGGGAAGAAGATGGAACAAGGCGAAAATCTGAGAAGTATTATCTTTAAAAATACATTATATTATAATGTAAACTAGCTTGCTGCAAGTACCACAGTACTTGAAAACTGGAATCCAGAAAAAGAGAATTGCCACTTGAGAGTTTCTTCTCTCAAAGTCAAGTTTTAAAGTTTCTTTGAGAAAGTAGTATTTACCTCTATTCGAAACGTTCGACTTGTTGCAGGTGACAAACACTCTAACAGCTCATCTTCCTGATGGACACCAATTATTTTGTAACTTACAATTTCTAGCAGCCTTAA
The DNA here is from genome assembly GCA_009806455.1 of Tetrax tetrax. Classification (NCBI taxonomy): domain Eukaryota; kingdom Metazoa; phylum Chordata; class Aves; order Otidiformes; family Otididae; genus Tetrax; species Tetrax tetrax. The sequence goes on along the minus strand of WHYT01015627.1, from coordinate 62,526 downwards.
AAATAAACAATCAGGAAAAGCATTAAAAAAAAATAAAACAAATCAATGCAACATTTCTTTCTCAAACCTTGAGAGGATTAGTGTAGTTCGGATGTAAACAGATGCTACTACTGTAGTTGTAAAAATTTTTACTAAAGACTGAATTTAAAGCTGTAAAGTTACAAGAGGTTAAATTACTTTTGGTTCGTGGCAAAAAAAAAAAAAAAAAGCTAGTACATGCAATTACAAGACAAAGTTTTTAATTTATTTTTTTTAAAAAAACCCTCTCTTTAAAATGACCTCACTTTTAACTCCTGAGAAGTGAACAGCATGAAATGCTTGAATAGGAAATTATTAAACTTTGAGTTAACAAATGCAATTGAGAAAACTTAACATCTCAAGAACCTAACTTTACAAAATACAAAACAAATAATTATAGAAAATTTATTTTCGAGTAAGAAGGAGCTCTCTCAAAAATGGGAATCTGGGAGCTTTTTAACAGTCTCAGACTTCGCTGGATAATAATGGTTTCCACAGTATTTTAAATTATATGGATGCTTTTCTGCATAAAATCCACGATCCCATAAAAGAAATAAAAATCTTCCAGCTTTACCTTAATTTCCCTGAACCTTTTTCAGAGAGTTCTACAACTTTTTTACATTCTTCTAACAGGTCCCGCACACACCCATGCTTATCTGGATATACTGTTATTTCCTGTGGAATTTAAAATAGAAAAAACAATAATAAATCTGAATCCTGTAAAAAACGGTATTAAAGCACAGAATACACTGGATTCTTCTCCTCATCAAACACTCATCTTTAAAAGACAGCAATTACTATAGTGAATACCTATGTTATCGTCAAAATTTTTGATAAGAATTGACATGTTTTTTTAAAGGTGGGGTTTTTTTGGTGCTTTGTTGTTTTTTTGTTGTTGTTTCTGCTTGGTTGGCATTTTTTATGTAAGGAACAACTTTATTCTAATTTTAAGGAACAACTTCGTTCTAATTTTGTGTTACCTAGGGGCAACAGAGTGTGTGAACCATAATCACAGCCATACCAGCTTTGACATAGGAACGACAGCAAGTGTGTAACAGCCAGCCTCACTCACCTCTTCCCTAAACTGGCTATTTAGCCATATGCATTTAAAACTTCTTCTGTTTTCAAAATCAGTTATTTTCATTTTGAGCTTAAGGAAGAAAAAAAAAATACTTTAGGCATACTTTATATAGGGCAATTTTTTTTTTAAATTCACACCAATAAAAACAAAAGACTCTTACCTGTTGATAGTAAAGTTTTTTAGGTTGCCTAGGCTTGAAGAACTGCAGAAGATCCCTTAAAGTACCTTCATAATTATGTCTAAGAGGATTACCAGGGCCATCCCTATAACTACGGAAGGAAAGAGAAAAACTTAAATATCTCTCTGCAATCCATCACTGCTCAGTAAATTAAAGTACCAAGTACATTTTTATTCCTGACTTCCAGTTTCACAGAACTGCCAGCACAGCCTAAGCAGCATTATATTCAGTGATTCTTAAAATCAGGTGAGCACATGGGAACAAAAATACCATTCACTGTGCACGTTAACTCTCCTGGATGTTTACAGGCTCACCTTTAATGCTGCAGGGTGGCAGACCTACATTCCTCTGAAACTACCAGTACAGCAGCACATGCTTTAGATTGTGAAAGGTTAATTTGTGGAGCCACATGACACAGCAAATTCCAGAGTGACCACTGCACTGTAATTATAAAAAGCTACTCCGATTACGAGAGTCTCATCGATGATGAAGGGAGGTACCTTGAGGTTAATGTAGAGCAACCTACATTTACACGAACACAAAAAGATGATGCAATTTTTTTTGTGTGTGCATTATTCTTGCAGCATATGCACCTAACTACTAATATGCTGTTTTCTGCTAATTTTAGACAGATTCAAATCCAGTTTTACACAACTGTGCCTGAGAACACCACTTTAACTAGAAATGTCCCTTTCAGCGGCCGTGAACTTGTTAGATCATCACCTTCCTAAGACCTCACTTGCAGACTTTGAGGGATGAGGGGGGCAAATCAGTGAAGTAACCTCTGCATTTAAATCTGTAAAATCTGCAAAAACTGTGCTTTCATGTTCACTTGTTTCTGCTCTCCTACATTCTAGAAATCTGCATTCACTGAAACAGCACTTGCATTACCTTAATAATTTATCCCATACATAAGGCTTTGAAGTAATTAATGATTTTAGAAATTTTAAAAATGATCCTTTAAAAATGATCCATCTTTTTTCAATGACACTTGCTAGAACTCTTAAAAAACATGCAATGCTTTCAGGCTCTAGGGCCAGCCATTGCAATACTTACAACTGTCTATGCAACTTGCCGTGCATGCCACAACACTAACGTTTTACTGGTAAAGAATTAGCTAAAAACTTGGAAAAAGCTAAAAAGTAACTGCCTCCTGTCTGTACTTGAATTAAGTATTTTAAAGAAGAGTTTAGACATAGAACAGTAATTTCCATTAATTTCATCTTACCCTTGGGACTTGAAAAACTGTAATAGCATTGGATCCGTATTAAGTCTTTGCGCAACTGTCTTTGCAACCTGCAAATAAATTTTTTGTAAGTTGTAAGTTCTGAATTATTTCAGACAGTTATAACATCGCTCTACAATCATACAGTCAATTCATTATACTTCAAGAACATTATGCTACTGAAATTCCGAGACACCCACTGTCTACTTCCCCACGGCAAAATAAACTAGTATCTTTAGCTTCTGAACAGTTGACGCTGAATAAGATATACTAGAAAAGAAAAAAAAAGAGAAAACTCTCTGTTTTATCGCAATATATCACTGGCATCAAAAAGTCACAAAATCCACAATAACTCTACTCTTTTGGTTTTGGTTGGTTGGTTGGTTTGGGGGTTTTTGTTTGGGGTTTTTTTTTTTTAATTATAGTATTATTGGGGAAATAAGCAAGACTTGCTCTTTGAAAATTCTCGCTGTTTTTTAATTCATTCCAAGAAAGCTTGCTTGCTGGGTAATATCACCACATTGTTCCCATCAGTATATTTCATGTCACTGTCTCACAAAAAGCATGGGGATTCTCTGACTATATTTCCCTTATCAAAAAAAAAAAAAAACCAAACCAAAAAAAACCCACAAAACCATGAAGAACATATACTTCAACTAAAAATGAAATAAGACAAAGTGAGTTGTCGAAAAGCAGATGATGAGAACAGGACAGCAAAAGTCATCCCTGACTTCCCTTGTGTATGCAGGTGCTCAAAGTTCCTGCCTTTGGTGACAGAAAATCAACTATCTGGTTTTAAGTGATCTTTCTTGACACTACAAAAGCAACTGTAGGGAGTCAAAAGACCAAAGCAATACCGTTTGGTCAACAAAATGAATATGGTGGGTGATGTTACAAGCAGAAAATAGGTATCACTAGATTCCCAAAGTATTTTCCTTCAGCAGCTAAATAATTTGAGCAAGTTTTGCATGTCACTTTGAAAGCAAACGCATAATTTCATCAGAACGTGATTTCCCTGACAGAGCAGAATGGCATATCAAGAAATAATCCTATTGTCAGATAACTCATTATTAATAAAGCCAGGGGGGTTTTGAGTATTTTCTTCTCACAAGCCCTACTAGCTTCCTTAAATTTTTTCACAATGCAAAAAGTGTACAAGAAGAAATCTACTCTTTTCTAAAAGTACGTTTAACGCACTTGCAACTAGTGCAAAGTTCCTTTTAGAACAAGGAAACAAAAGCAGAGAAACAAAGAGGACACATGCCTGAAAATAATTCATCCTATTGGATAAAGTAACAACAAAGCCTGGGTCATTGGGGATGGTTTTATCACAGAAAATGACATCCACACGATGATAGAGATCTCGGAAGTACTCTTTCGCAGTTGGTAGCTCACTGTTATCATTTTCTGGGTCATCCCTACAAGAGCAAACAAACAATAATACCATTACATATCACACTGTTACATGTAAAAGCAGTTAGGGCTTTTAAAAACACGTTGTACAGTAAGTCAGCAACAGTTGAGAGATACAGAAATAAAGTTTAGAAACCTTTTAAAAGAGCCACCACTTGTACACAGTCAAACTAATACAGTCAGTAGTGACCCACGCCTCTGAGTATTCCAGTGCGGTGCAACGGCAGACGCACTCGCACGCTGCGCCGGCTCATCTGGCCATCTGGCGACACTGAAACCAGCCGTCTCACAGCGGCATCCTAGCAGCAGTCGTCCCTCCCTCCCTCCCACCCTGGCACATTGCTGCGTGTCTGTATTAACGCTGCCACAGCTTTCTGTATCCTCCTGTATAACTGCTTTGCACAGAGGGCAGATGTACAGCAGCGCTCCTTGAACCACAGACACACAACAGTCGGCACAGACGCTGGTTTGGGTCACTACTGACTGGTACCCCTATCTTCTCGGTGGAGAAATAGCACCAGGGTACAAGCTGTGCACTTACCCAGGAGTCAGTAGCCAGCCAAAGGTGCATAACACCAACTGGGTCAACAGGGAATGCGAGTTCCAAGGCATGACATGAGAAATACATTCATCTCACATAATCTGGGGTAAGAGTGCTGAAGATAGACTAGCTGGCTTCCACCCACTGTCAGCCCATGGAGAGAAACAGAGCAACACAGTTGGGTGTGACCATCAGGAGCGAGAGCACAGAAATGCTGATTTACAGCCCTGACAAGCTTATGAAAGATCCCTTTAATGGATACAAGATGCAGGAGTTCTCCTTTTGCCTTGGAGAAAACTCCAGTTGAAGGACCAGTACACCTATGAGTCGCACATGCTCAGGCAATCTGGGAGCATCTCATCACCGCAGACCAATATGGAACTTACTGTGAGCATGAGTAAAAGGAAAAAAGAGAAAGCAGTTTAGTTTGGTTCTAGGCTGAAAGGAGCTCCATGCCAAGAGCCTTGTACAGTGGTGATGGTACTGAGCTCAAGACCTGAAATGCTGCTAGGCTCTCAGAGTCTAAGTTACTGCTGGCAGAACTCAGACGCATTGCTGAACCACACTCTTTGGGAATATTAAGACCTATTTTAGGTTATTAGTTTTCTAAACTAGGATGAAACCTTCTTTTCCTTAAATAACGTGGCATGTGATAGTTAAAATACTATCAATATTTTTTCATTTCCCCTTTGAATAAACAAATGAGAATTGCTGAGAGCATGTCTACTGCTGGAAAATTATACTTTGCTCTTGTTAAAAATACTCAGTTAAAGAAGTTCTGCTTTCAAAGTGGACCAGGAAATTTGACTGCAATGATAAGATGGCTTCTTAAAATACATACTTCTGAAACACTATGATGTCACCATCCATGAGTTCATCAAGAGCTTTATCAAGAGATACATCATAGTCTTGAATCCTTTCTGTTAAATTGGGTTTAACTTCCTGCAATAAAAAACAGAAATTGTTGATCACAGAATAAGCAAAAGACAGAAATAAAGGTCACTGTAGTGAGGAAATAATCTGATAAGGTAACTTGTATCTTCTTTCAACTGAAACAAATGGCTACATATAGGTATATATAAAAACTAATTGTAATCTTAGCTAAGGTACAGATACATATAGTTGCCATTGATAAAGCTGACTGCTCATTTTCACCTTTGGAGCCTCACTCAAGTTATCTTAATTTTCAGAAGTATTTTATCATTCAGCATTATCTTGTTAGCACTAGTAATTTTCCAAACTTCACACATTTATCTTCTACTGATGCAGCTTCCAGGAAGCTTGGAGAACACTGATTATGCTCACTTATTTTAATAGTGCAGAACTTTTGTAGAGCAATTCATTTGTCTTTAAAAAAAAAGCCATTAAAAAGGCACACATATTATGAAATATCTATATACATATTACATATTTATACTTGCAGGTTGACCTCTTAGGATAAAAGGACCTGTCTAAACAAACCAGAATCAAACTGCAACCCTGACCCATGCAGAGTCGGAGTACCTGACCGTTCTGCTTTTTTAGGATGGAAGTATGCGTGCTTCCCTGGAACCACTAGAGAGAGCAGCATGACTGCTAACAAAAATTGCAAGGAAAAAATACCAATTCCTTGTTCTTTCTATAGCAAGGACTTTGCCTTGGCAAGATCTGCATCTTCAGCACTCAGTAAATACAGCAGTTACAAATATTTACGATTTCTGTATTTGGGCAGAGACATGCTAGCAGATTAAGTATTTTGTTTGCTGACCTCTAACTTAGGAAAGGAAGGAAGATGCAACATTTTCTCAACTCCACTGTTTAAGGGAGGCACTGAAAATACAATGGCAAATAAAGTTAGCAGCATTAGCTCCTCCAACACTGCGACTCAGTGGATATGTACAGATTTAGCACAGCAAAGCTGCTCATGTAGGACTTCATGTAGAGATTTTTTGGTTTTAAAGCCTCACACTTCTAGTTGTTTCATTTTAAGTTTGTCTTGAAGTCACTGGTCTGCTGATGCTCTCTTGCAACACTGTAGACTTCAAAGCTACAGGTTACAGAGTGCTTATGATTTATAGATTATGATTGTAATAAGCAACCTTTTTTTAACCAATAAAGCTTCTTTTTCTCTAGTTACAGCATGCAAAAGACAACATCATTATAAAAAGTCAATCAATCCAAACCTCATAGAGGATAAGGTTAGTTTCTTGTGGAAATCCTGCTCTCTCACACATAACTGGAAGCAAGTCACCTATTGGAAAAGAAAAGGAATGTGAAATGCATTGCACTTTAACTCCTAGTGAGACCAGCTGCAAAAAGGAGATAACCTATTTTTCTAGACTGGATAAATAGTTTTAAAATGTCTAAGAAAGAGAGCCTTCCAGGTTAAAGCTTCTCTTATTGACATTCAACCTGGAGACAGACTTTAAGGTTTCCTTCCACTTCATCTGAACAACAACAAAAATATGTGCAAGGCCATCCGAGATGAAATGACTCTGTTCCTCCCTCAGAGAAAAATTTTAAATCTCTTAAAATTTTAATCTCTTAAAAAAAAAAAAGACAGCTAAAATACAAAATTAGAAAGCACGTACAAGTCAATAAAAATGAGACATTCAAAATGACAAATTGAAGTATTTTTACTCAGTGGACATTTGCTGAATTCTTTAAATGGACCCCTATGAAAGGCTCATGCCTAATTCAGTCTGAACAGTTGCTCTCAGGCTACTGCAGTGAAAAACTGTAGAAGCTATTGCAGAAGTACATTCCAAAAAACTCCCCTAAAGCCGAAGGAAAGAAACAAACCGGAGAACAATATCAAATGACAAAGCTTTACAGCAAGTCCTGGTGAATACAGCAAATCTGTAACAAAAACCTGACAGCCAACAGTGCATTAAGGGGACACCCTCAGCCTTGCAGAAAGTTTCACTGGCACAACATGGAGCTAACAAAGGTTGGGAGAGACCAGAATTTCTTTCTGTGGCCTTTGATTTCAGTGATAAAACTAGTATGAAAAGAAAAGAAAAAAAAAGATAGGAAAGGACTGCCTTTTTAAAAATTATAACAATGAAATTTAATTGTAGAACTCACGTATTTTACAGGATATAGGTGTGTAGATATGTCCACAATAATTCAAACTCCGAGTCTTCGGATCATACATCTTCAGAAACAACATTACATCATCTACAAATCATGACACAAAATTTAATTTTAAGTAAGGCCATTTGAGTATGTCAGGGGGTGAGAGGGAATCACCTAGATATTTTTCTTTAAACAGTAACAAAAGTATCTGATTTATTAATTTGATTAATGCCCTTGAAATATTCTTAAATGCTGAATTTTTATAAATCAGCTTTATACAGAGAGAAAAATTTATTCACTGACTCTAAAAACATGTGAAATATTTTACACTTGAGGAGAAACGAGGGGAAAATTGCATGAGAAAAAATTAATTTCAGCGCTGCACTTTGGTGGGTACATGAATGCAACCATTGAAAAAAGGAGCGCACAACGTTTTCTGGGATAGATCCAAAACAGAAGTAGATTGTCTTTACTCAGGTTTTAGCATATATGCTTACGATCTTTATCAAACTTGGGTAACGTTGCTCCAGTAGCAGCCATCTCTGGATCTACTGTTTCCAAAAATATTGTCCATGGATTTTCATTGTCACTGAGCTCAATCATCTATGTAGAAAGATGTGGAAGAAGAAAAAAAAAGTCTCTAGAGAATATAATATTACTTGGTATCTGCATTTTCATCAGATAAGAACTTTATGATGTTCTATGAGTGGGAGAATTATTCTTTTTCATGACAGGAAATTTATGAATTTTATTAAGAGAAATAACGACAGATATGAAAACACCAGAATGTTTTAATGAAGCACAAATGGTAGGTTTTATTTTAAATTGATCTGTTTCTTTTTCATTTTAAAAAATGCCATCTTTATTATGGCAAGAAAATTACTTCACTTTAGAAGTAACAGGACACTAAAACCAATCACTGTTTTCTGTGGTATTTAGACATGTTTTACGTGTTAAGCAACACAATTAATTAAATTCAGAGGTTTTGCCCAAATGGAGTACTCAAAAAGACACTTCTGTTTGATATCTAACATGGAAGTCATGATCATGCTTTTTTTATGAAAGAAAAATCATGCACCACACTCCTCCCTCCAATCCAAATAAATACAGCAAATCTCAAGTCTTCTCAAGCATCAAACTTTACCAGATACAGGTTAAATTAAACCTCTGAAAAATCAGATGTTCCAAACTTACAAATTCTGAAAGACAACTAAAAATCATGGGTGATGTAGAGAAATACTGTCCTCTGTCAATGGATATTTACCGTTTTATTGCCATCTGCTTCATTATCTAGCATTGCAGGTCTTTTTGTTCCATTACTTCTAGCTTGCATTGGCCATAATCTGATTTGATCCTGGGGAAATCCCTAAAATAAATAAGAATTGTGACAGGAAACAAACAAACGAAAAGCTAAGATATTTTTATTACACCCAAACAGATCTTCTGTTTTAAAGAGTCTAAATTATGACTGCTGCCAATACCTGGAGAAGATAAAGACTGTGAAGCAACCATAATGTAATAAAATAAATATATACAGATACTCAGCTACAGAAAACTTACCATCGTTTGAGAGAGATTTTGAACAAATTCTGTAAGCGTGGAGTTTTTTAATACTTTGAAAACAGTGTATTTCACTTTTTCTTCATCATACATATCATTGCCTTGGTGACCACAGAACTGATCCTCTGCCACTATCTGAAAAATTACATTTAAAGGTCACTATTTGTATTCATTCAGCTGCACAGTACAATCCCTTCTCGCGATGCCTTACTACACAATATCACTGGCTCTCTGGATAGTGGCACACTGCTAACACTCTTCGTGTTCTCATGAAGAAAATTTGCAAGTATACAGATTATAATGAAATTTTAAAATTGTGATTGATAGTCAAATCAATGTAAGCAATTAAAATACACTAATTCTTACATACCCCAAACAATTAAAAACCAGTTTCGCTTAGATCCCAATCTTGGAAACATGTGCTTTAACAATCTTGGCACTTAGAAAAAGGCTACATAATTATTTTACTTGTGTAATGCACGGAGGCTGGCTAAAAATGTTTCCTCTATCTCCCACAGCTCCCATGCGTTCTTTGTTAACAGAAAGACAAACGGTGCAACTCTGCCAGTCTGTCCACTGAACACAGCTCTAGTGTAAACGCAGTGCAGAACAAGCTAAACTTCACCCGTGTTTCTACTCATGAATACCAGAAAGAAAATGCAAGGAAACATGGAGGCAAATGGAAAATGGGTTCTATTTTCTTGTGCCAGATGGGCTCTGGAAAGAGCCATAAACAGGGTTCCTTAAGGCAATTCATAACAATCTAGTCCATCTGGCTTTTCCAAAAAGATAATTGCAAATATAAGCACTCTTTCCTTCTGCTTCTACTTGATGAGCTCAGTTTGGCAGTAGTCCAGGCTTGCAGCCTATGGCTAGATACATTCTAATTTTAGAAAATAATTCCTGAAGGAGATAAAAGTGTGGTGGCAGGGCAGCCATTTAAAATAACCTCGTCCTTTTCCTTTCACCTGAACTTACTATTTCTACTTGCAAGCACATAACTTCTAGAGAAAACAGGAATGTCTACAACATACAGTACTGTTTGCTTCATTAGGATTCTTTGCGTATGTAAATATACTTACAAGCACTGAAATCATAATTTCACTTCAAATACTACTTCCAAACACAAATTTAAAAAAAGATGAAAATCAAATTTTGTCCTGGGTCGCTTAATATTCCGAATTTTTATTGTAAGGTAGTTGCAAACTTGATCTGTTTCAAAAGCTGACCTGTACTTGCATATAGAGGTGAGCTTCCTGTCTTTCCTTCCTCTTCTGAGCTTCTATCCTTTTCTCTTCTTGTAGCCTTTCTACAAGCTGTTGAGGAATATCATGGTCCGTGACAGGCTGCAAAACTTCACCTGCAAAGCAGATTCTGTGATATCATTTCAAGATTTACATCAAACAGGGTTTTCTTCATACACACTCGACTCCTCTGATTTGAAGGCAAAGCTGGGGTTTTTTCATCTTTTAATTAAAAACACTATTTGATAGCATCAGTTTTGGCAAAAGTAGCATTTTCCCTCTGAAGCCAAAATGTACTACTTCCATTAAATATATATCATAGACTTCTGAATTCACTTTAGGATCAAAACAGTATTTACCACCACTCATTTTTTTAGTATACAGATATCTACATATTTATAATCAACTGGATTTAGTTTCCATCACTGGAGTTAGTTCACAAATTTTTCCGTCCTATAAAACAATCAAGGCTGAAACACTTTGCAGATGCACAAACTTGCCCTACTGTGCTAAGACAACACTAGATTAGCACATACTTTCCAAAAGCTCCTTTATACAGGAAGACCAGCAATAATTCAGAAGTAAAAATATAGCCCCAAATCTCTGTGTGTATGTCTAATATAGAATACGTGCAGAGTATACATACTTAATTTTGATTCCCTGATGTAAACCAACATGTATGCGTTCGTACAGTGCCGCACAGATAAGTCATCGTCATGACCTCCGTAGTTGTGTTCAATCGCTTCTTCCTTTGTACATCTTGACACAACATCGTCATCAAACTTACACCACTAGGGAGAAAATTTGATATAAATATAATTCTACACACAAACCCATGTTCTTACATGATAAATTAATCGCATTTCTTGCATGTTTTTCAGCTCTCTGAAGTAACTAGAATTGCTCTTCAAGCAGGATGATTGAAAAAAAAAAAGTCTAGTTCAGTATGATTTGTGCTACCTGCTACTTGCACTCAGCATAAGGAATGCCATAAATACCAAACCTTTAGTGAAATATTTCAATATTTTACTCTGAATATCGAAAGCCCAATAACTATTCAAAGAACTTCTTAAGACTGTTATTCAAATATCTAGCGTTTCTATATGAATCAGAAAATTGACCTTATTTAATAAAATAAAAAGCAGTGATGCACACAATATCTAGTAATTATCCGTACATTTAATTTACAGCAAATTTTAAATTAAAACAATAAAGGCAATTAAGAAAGAAAGACAAACAGCAATAAATTCAGAGCAAAATCTGACTTCTACTTTTACTGTGAACAGTCATGTACACAGAAAACCAGTTAACTCAAGGAAGGAGGCACCTGACCTATAAATGTCCGATCCAATCAAGTCACTTAAACCTGTAACAGTGGGACGTGCATAGATACTGAACTTCTGATTCACGGAAACACCTGAAATGTCTGTATTTGCTTCAGCATAAAGTCAGCCTAACAAAAAGACTGGATAAAATTTGATGGCAGTAGAACTTCAGCATACACACACAACGGAAGGGATTCCCTTAGTTAAACGTTTTTTGCCTAAAGCCAATAGCAAAGACAAAGCTGCTCCTCTTAAGAAGGCAAGTGATTTTTTAACGCCTCCAAATGCAGGCTCCTCCCTAAAGAGCAAAACCAGACAGGAGGGTTGATGGTTTTTCTTTTTGTAAATACAAAGTGAGTTTCCCAAATACATTAGAACAGGCACCAAACGAAAGAGTATCAAGCTGAGAACTACACGGAGAAGTCATATCTCTGTGTGATGAAGCGAGTGTGGCAGCACGCTCTTCTGTTAGGGAACAAAAATTCCAAAGATTTGCCCATTATGAAAACTGCAAGTTTGTATTTGTAAAACACAAATATGTTTAGGTGCTTTCCAATACTCACTTTGCCATCCCCCTTTGGATTCAAGTAAACAACGTAATGTCCGCCATGGTTATCTCCACTGTGGACTAGAACTGCATGAAGAATGTAATTCGCAGGATCTTTAGGATCTGGTTTTTGCAAAAATTCATCTAGTGGCAACTGTTCAGGAAATTCAAACCTAGTTTTGAAAAGAATTAAGACAGCTCTATTTGTAGTTAAGACAGACACATGCTATTACACAGGACATCAGAACTTAATCCTAAAGCAAGTTACAAAAACTGAACAAGTTACTGTTACAATGCCATTTCTATCCAGAATATACTGCATACAGTGGAATATTTTATATGGTTTTAAAATTGAATAAAAATAATCTTCATAAGCATCTCTGAAAAAGTATGCCTTCTGTAACAAGAGTAAGAGCACGTTAACTGAAACAGTCCTGTTTTGGATTCACCCTGTCAAGGGAAAAGCTTACAACCTGTTATTTTCTAGTACACAAATACAGCTTTTCTAGCACAGGTATCACTGGACTGGAACATTATTTTGAAATGTTATCCAGCTGCTACAGTCTCACCTTCTTGGTGAGACAGGAATCATTGCACTGCAGATTTAGTTTGCAACCAATAATGTACCTCCTTGAGAAATTATCAACCTCCACTTACAGCGACTGGGCATCAAAACAGACAGAGGGAAAGCAGAGGACTACTCATTCATCCTACTTGCTCTTGCGGCAGTCTATGGGAACGTACCAACTTTCCACACATGGCACAGAGAATGTTCCACAAAGCAGTAAAAGATGCATTTGCTTGTTTCACATTCCAAATAGTCATTTATAGCTGCTGTTTAAGTATTCAGTTTGTCATTTAGAATGTTAACACTCAATCAGTGCACCTTTTGGGGACCTCCACCATGTGTGACTGCACACATCTTCCTCTTGGACCCGAATCAGAAATAGGATTTTGGTACGTTATTTTTGGTAAAATGCATTAACAGGTCCAAATTCTACAACAACCACCAAAACTCACACCCCAAAAAACTTACCTATCATTTATCTTGATGTTTTGGTCAGTTTGAGGATCATACATAAATCTCATGAGCTGTAGGTGTAATACTGGTGGCAATGTTAGGAACTTCACACCTTTCTCTGCTTCCTAGACATTTTAAAGGAAATAGAAGGTTGAAATTGCAAAATTTTTAGCAACTCAAAATGCTTGCTTACTGCAGACGCTCCTCCTATGGACTTTATTTCATAGGCTTGACAACACAATGTGCACCAAAGAATGGTTCAAAACTTGGGTCGAAGTTAACTGTGTTAAAGCTGCAGCAACCTTCCCATGAGCTACTCCAGGAACATTTACAAGAACCCAGTGCATTTAAATTTAGGGCATCCAGACAAGCACATGTGAACACTCACTGCATTCAGAGCAAGTTACCTGTGTACAGAAAATTAAAAGAATATGGAGGCAAAACCTCATCTTTGATCAATTAAGAATTTCCTGTTAACTGTATTCTGCCAACAAATATCTGGCTACCATGCTGTATTTTCCTAAGAAGAGCTGAAGAATATATAGAACATTACTGACAAAACCTGGCATATGGAAGCTGCCATATGAAGTAAGTTTTAGTAAAACATTTTTTTATAAAGGACTTCAGCATCCTGCAGTGGACACAGCAAAATGCAGCTGAAAAGCTCAGAAACATGTGCACACACATAAATGTTTAAAATTCCATGGGTTCATTTGGCATTCTTGTTGATGACATAAAACTGACCCCTCTATAGTTACTTTAGAGCCCTGCTGCTTTTTTACTAGAGACATAGAAGAATCAACTACTCTTTGAGGAAGAACTACTCAGTCTTGAGATCTTCAGCTTCAGTAAAGAAGTTAACCTTTCTAGTCACTAAAACACTTAGAGGTATAAAAGTAAAACTCACTGCAAATCTGTTTTAAAATCCAAGCTCGATTTTAAGAAACCTAACAGCAATTAAAAGGAGCTATGCAAAAACTTGTCTAAGGAGAAAAATCATCAAAATAAGTTTATAAAGCCTAGAGTGGGTTTTGCAACATTTTTTTGGCTACTATAACTTTGTTGAGTTATTTTAACAAGGAGAGTGAAATAAAATTTAAAACCAAATTAAAAAAAAGAAAAATACCTGCAAACCATGTTCTCCTGCATCATACTTGTTATCACCATCCAGCTGTTCCACTGCAACATAGTCAATGAAGGACTCAAAAACTAAATGAAAAGAAGATTGGGGAATTGTAGGGAAGGAGAAAAAAAAAAAATTTAAGTTTACTCTAGCCTGAAGGCTTAACAAAGTATTAATCAAGTAACATATTAAAAACAAGTGTTTGTGTTTGAATATTTGTCTTTATTTAAAAAACATTTATATTGCTTAAGAACATCAGGAGATGCACCAAGTTGTAGGGACATACATAAAAATATAAACAGATTTTAAAATCACCTAGTTAGAACTGTCTGCTAAATCTATTCTCACTTTGCAGCTCTTAAGTATCAAGCTAGATGACTCTGTTTTCTGGACTCTTACATGGCCTTTTTCATGTCTTGTACGCCAAATACTTGGCAAAGTGATGATAGGGCATCACTGCTACACTGCTCTGATTAGCTCATTCGCTTTTATTTGCTTATTACTATGGTCAGGTCTAAATGAGAATCTATTATAACCTACTGTGACAACACTACCATTATTACCATGGCACAGTACGAACTTTTGTTACACCAGGAAAACTCCTGAATTCACACAGTTTTATTAAAAGATATCAGTGAGAGAATTAGGGAGGAAGGAGCAGGAAAGGGGAACAGGAGAAGGGAAAAATGCTAATGTAAGCAAGAACATTTTCTGCAGGAAATGTTTACAATGAGGTGTCAAAGACACTTTCCTCTGAAATTAAAGCAAGGGTATTTCAAAGTGCTGCACACCAACAAACCCACTGGAAATCAACAGGCACTAAAGATGTCCAACCTGCTGAAGTATTTGATTAGCGCATATCACAGTGTATCACTTACTGTTTTTCTTTCCCTTTATACTTAGTTGGATGTCATAATAATCTTCTATTCGTTCAGACCGATAGTCTACATGTTTGCATTGGATATAAGACTGTAAAAAAACAAAACAAAACAAAAAACCCACACAATTTCAATGTATACAAGTAACAGAGTTAATTATTTTTTTTTTAAAAAAAAAACAAAGATTAAATACATACCACCATCTTCCCTCTGAACAATTTAGGAATAGTGCCTTCTACACACGTGCCTTTCATTTTATTTTCCACGTTATCAAGCAGCTGAAAGAAAAGTTAGTTTTTACATAGGATAAACTTGCAGTTTTCTAATTTATTCATCATACAGATGACTACTTCACCAATTAAACTCTAAGTCACTGTTGTGGTTTTGTTTAGTGAGGGGGGGCCTCAACAAAACCACAACAGTCACTTGCATAAAAATGAAAGTTTATTCACACCAGCATCTCCTTTCCAGTCCTCCTCTTCCTCCTAAGATCTGCACTGAGGACTACTCCAGATACCCTCCTTTGAGTGTGAAAAACCTCCCAAATGTAACGAAGCATTTGCATCATCAAAACTGCATTTCTCTCCACGGCTACGTAAGGACCACTAGCATACATTCCATTTATTTTCAACCTCCCCTACCCTTTACAAACTGCTCACCCACAAAAGGCCACAATCAATCCCATTCTTAAAAAAAAGATAAATTAGCCAAAGCAAAAACTCGAGGCCTTACAGACCTAATTTAAAGTAACCAGTGCCAGTATTGCTAGGATTGTTGCTAAATTAGATTATATATATGCAATATCAAAAGACATTATGCATCACAGATCAGTAAGAAATAGTAAAAACATACCACTCGACATAATTCCTGGACATCATGTTGCATGAAGCTGTCTAAAGTTTCCCACCTTTGTAAGGCAAATGAATACAACATTACTATGTTATGAAGAAAACTTACAGGTCAAAAGACATTTTTGTGATTCCTTTGCAGATCATGAACTTAATACATAGCAAGATTAAAGACTCAGATTCACTACAGGTCTTTTTAGTTGTATAGCATTTACTTGGCAGGAAAAAAGGGCAGTGAACTTGGATATTTCGGCAGCTGCTCTGTGCCCACCTGCCTTCTCTCCCTGTGGGTCTGGGGCAGGGACTGGAAAGGCGGCTGGAGTTAGCCGAAGAGGCCAGGGCCAGGCTGTTGCTACCAGAATTCTTCTTTCAGTCTACAACCTACTCTCAGCTCATGTCAAAAAAACTCTTAAGAAAAAAGGCCTGGGAGCAGTTCAGCGCTGTCAGAATAGTTTCCGCAGCACGCTTCTAGCTGCCTCTCTTCTGAAGGCCCTTCAGGTGCAGTCAAGTAGTGTTCAGGGATTATTTCAGCACATGAAAGGACATAAATGGATTTATAGGAAATACTGGTTCCTCTGTGCTCACCAACAGTTAATCCTGGATGCACAGGAACTCCAAGGATGCAGTTCAGTTTCCTGAACTGTTCATGTGCAAACACATTCATGTGAAAGGAGGAGTGAGAGCAAATCTCCAAACACCTCACAGGCAGCAAAAGGGCATTCCGCACTACTGCCTTAAATAAAAAAGCAGCATAAAGTGGTTTTAGTTTCAGCGTGAAATACTTTCTCCTATTAACTCCTTTAACTTAAACTCAATAATGCTTTTTAAGTTTTAACTCTCTGACAACTCTTTTTGCAAGAGTCATCACTCCTAACCGTACGGAACAAGCTATGTTTGCTGTAGGCTCTCGCTTAAGCACAAGGTTCAACCCTGGCCCTTGAAGCCACCAGCACAGGAGTGATCAGGAGCAATCCTAACTTCATCTTCCCCTCCCACTCTCTTCTCAGTGACTCACCACCACTGTCACATGGCAGCACACTACTCCCCAAAGCGTGCCAGAACAACTGTGTGGGGGTCCACACTTAAACAAGCTGAACAAAGTGACCTGTTGCGTAATTAAGAATGGAAAAATAACCTCCTGACTCCCTAGGCTTTAAACACTAGTCAGCTTAAAAGACCAAAAAAAAAAAAAAAAAACCAACAAAACAAGCCAGGCTGCATTCTAATATCAGGATAAAAAAAAATGAAAAAAAGGACTCCTTCAGACAATGGCAACCAAGCCAAACTTGGTTAGAAACTCCCCATACCCAGTAGGGAGTAACGCTCTACACAGTGCATAGGTATGTCTCACCAGGTCAGAAACCCCTCTCTGTTTTAGTGGGGGTAGGGGGAGACCAAATTTTCAAACATATTCAGAAATTCCTTCCCAAGAATGAAGGCAGGCATGAACACATTTTTAACACCTTGCAAAAATAGAAAATTAAGACTCTGCAACACCCTCAGGAAAGTGCTCTTCATGCTACTAAAGATGACACGGTTGGGATCTTAAGATTAAATATTTATGATACCAGCAAGTCTTTCCAGTGTAATAGGACATCAGGAGCGCGGATAAACTAAATACATGGTGTGCTAGCATGAAGAGGGTATGACCAGATAAACATGCAACACTGAGGTTGCAAATTTCATTTTAAAGTTCTCCCAAAAGATGAAAAGGGAACGTTACAAACACACAAGGTTACAAAGAGTCTTATCAGGACAGAGTACTACTACAAGCTTTAGCACAAGGTGCGGGATGGACACCGGGACACCTATGAGAAAAAGATGATACAAACTTCCCAGTATGTTTTCAAATTTAAAAAAGGCTGGTTTGTGTTACTACAAAAGACTAGTCTACAAATACAGGGTGACAAAATATTGTGAAATACAATCTTTTAGAACAGTTTTTTTTAAAAAATCCTACTCCATGCTCACACAACATGCAAAGAGAAGGCTTGTAAAGGTTATGCTGATCTTAATCTTCTGTTCTAAGTTGTGCTCAACTGAAACATCAAGCCACACACACACAAAAAAAAATCAACATCCTCAATGCAGATATATTGTATAATTTTATGTCTAGATACCCTAGATTTAAAATGACACCCTGTAATAAGCCTCTCACAAGAAGTACCACCGCCAGACTGGAAAAAATACCAGGTAGTGAACTGGATATGAGGTAGAAACAAAAATAAAAAGCAAGCCTTTTTGTAGATGTTTTATGGAGGAAGAGAGGGTGCTAGAATGAAGAAAATGCAAAGAATTACTTTGTGTGTGTGCTCTGACATCTTTACTTCATGTAACAGATACTCCTCTTAAGATTTAAATCATGAAACAGAATACAGCATTAAATGCTTCTAAATTGTGCAAGGGCAAAAACACGCGCACGTTTGATATGTCATAAGACAATGTTACAACAGCCATCAGTGCAGAACTAACAATACAGAAATGCAAAATGCTGCTATTTCTCTAAATTTAAACATACTGAAATTTAAATAAAAGACATGAACAATACCTGAACTGCAATGTGTCAGCAACATCTTTTGTCCTGAATTTTACTTATGTCAAATGCATCACATAATTTAAGTAACAGGTAAATTACAACCCTGCTACTACCAGCTGTGTTTGATTGTGCAGCGCTCCCCAAAACACCCGACTCTCAGATCAGCTGTCTGTAGCACGGACTATAAAGAAAAACCCATCCAAGTAAACTAAGAAAAGTTAGCAATTAACATAATGCTATATTAACACTTCTCTTTCCAAAAATAGCCTGACTGAAAGAAAACCTTTTTAAAGAAAAGCTTTATGAAATCTGTAATAGCCCAATAAATAGCCCAAATCAGTCCAGTTTTCTGAAACTTACCCAAAAGATTTTGTTAGCTTTTTAGTTCCAACTGGTTTGTCACTATGTTGCAGCTCATAAAACACTCTTTGCAATGCTAGAGGAACACTTTTGGATGAATCATCTCCTTCTGTGGGCATCATGTACACAGCCTGAAAAAGCATTTAGTTCAATTAGTACCTAAGGAAAACTTTATTGCTCATATTGTCTAATGCCTTCTTTCCTCTTCAGTGACTTCCTTCATATAACTCCATTTAATCATCATTCCAAAAGAGTCTGAAAAAAAATCTCATGCTGTAGTGTAAAAACATTTATTGTCTGGAATGACTCTTCATAGAGCACAGAAAGATGTGAACAACAGATTCCGTTCATGGTTATTTTATATAAATAGTTCCCTTATTTCACCCTAGAAAATTAATGCACTAAAGCATTCAACACCTTCGAACAACTTATCACATCTGTTGTGTTTACACAGTCATCACAGTAGGACTGGATATACTGATCAATACTACAGGCTTTTGAAAATAACTTCAGTTTTGTACTGTAGCTTGGCTATCTGTGAATACTGTCACCTAGAGCGGGGGGAAAAAACAAAACAAAACAAAAACCAAACCCCAAAACCCCCCAAATCAACCACATGAAATCATAAAGGGCAACAAGTGAATGAAAATAGAAATGGTCCACATGGAGAAGGATGTCAGAGGAAGCTCTGGGGTTCTCCGATACATTCGTTTCCACTTAACGTCATCGCTGTCCAGCAAATAAACAGCCTGACAATGCAATTCACTGATCATACTGATCTGGGAAGGACCGAGAACAAAGAAATTATACAGCTAGACCAAATACTCATTAGGAGAGTTCAATAGGCACTGTAATGAAATTTACTTTTTAAAAAGCATACACCAATATATCTAGGGAAAAGTAACAGCAAAGAAAAGGTATTTGCAGGGATGTGCTCACTGAGAAAGCATGAACACAGACAATCCTGGAAGGAGATTAGGTAACAACACATTAAAAAAATAGAGACTCTGATATTAAGTACCATATGAGAAAATAACCTTTAAGAAACAGAAAAACTTCCACCTGAATTTTCACCTATGAAAAAAACCAGGGAATGATACATTTCTGCGAGTGAAGTGCTGAACCAGATCTCGGTCATTACCACTCGGTTTCTGCATCAGCCTGGCTTTCAGAGGTGTCCAGCACCTCTAACTTATCCTGTACTTCAGTTCCCTGCACACAGAGCACGGTTAGTACTTCCAGTACGCAGCTGAACTGCTGGGAAAACACACTGATTGTTATATGAAAGCCCAGTACAGAGCTGACGGGAACCAGAAGAGACAGACATTAGATAAAGACAAAACTGATACAAAAGGACACAAGGGAATGACAAAAATGAAAGGAAGAAAGAAAAAAAGGCAATAAAGTTGTTAAGAAGTCGGCAGGTCAGCTTCCTATTCCAATTCTGAATATCCACAAAATTTTTCAGAAGTACAGCAACATGCTCAGAAGAATAATATAAAAAGAAACTATCAGCAGAATAGCTACAGTAATAACATGAAGTAAGAGAAACTATTTTACTGAAGTATCAAACAGTTTCATAAAGAAAACAAATCCCTTATTTTCAGACAGAAAAACACTGGTTAGTTATAAAACTGTAAAGCACTATGATAGTTTACATGACTTTATCTTTTAGATTTTTAATTCAATTTCCAAAATTTATCAGGAAGCAGAAATTATCTAAAGTAGAAACATGGTTAAACACTGGTAACATCCAAATTCTGTGTTTCAACTTAGTTAAAAGCTACATTGTTAATAGTGGTACCTAGTACTATAAAAGGGAAAACATGAAGAGAAGATAGCTGAAACTTATCAACAACTTTTTTGCTGAAGTCAACAAAACTCTTCCATGGTTAGGGTGATTTTAAGAACAATAGCTCAGACCCACCTTAATGACAACAACAACAAAGTCTTCCTTTGCTCTGCTTTAATTTCAAAATTTGCTTAAATTGCTTTTTAAAATTTCATAAATTGAAGAAAACAGCATCTTCAGTTTTATCATCAGTAAAAAGCTTTAACTTTAATAATCAATAATCCTTCATGCCATTATTTTGCCCAATCCATAAGGCTAATTACCTGGCTAACCTGGAAAAATTAAGACAACAAAGTGTTTTCTCATGTAGTTGCACCAGCAACTTTTCTAATGCTTTAAGAGTCTCGAGTTTACAGCAATTTAGTCTGGAAGAGAACTCTGTAGGTTCTGATCTCTGGTCCTGCTCACAGGGTGCCATGTTCAAAGCTGGGTCCAGTTCCGTTCTGAGCACCTTCAGGAAGGGAGATCCCACAACCTCTCTGCACGTCCTACTGTAAAGCTGAACCAGCCTGATGATGAAAATTTCATTCCTAAGATCAGAACGCACAACTTCAAAGCAATTCTAATAAGCTAATAAAGAAAATTATTTTTAATTGCTTCTCTATGTTTATTATCCAAATGCAGAGTTACAGTTAAGCTCACTGATCTGGGTAAAGTCCAATTCAAATCTAAATAGCTAAAATTACACCTTTGATTTCACAAGCAAAAGGTTTTTTTTTCCCCCTTTAAAATATGAACATCAAAACAAGTCAGCATCTTGCAGAGTTAACTTAACCTCTCCCTGTCCCTGGTTTATGAACCCTTTTATGCGTTGGTCTTCACTGGCTAAAGGTAGAAGAAGGAAATCGTTGAATGATCAAGTCTCAAATCTTCCAAATCTCTATAATCAGCCCCTATTCAGTTTTTAACATCTTATACATGCTTTTTAAAAAACAAATATAGACTAAGTGACTTGCTATGGTTAAATAAATAAGATAGGAAAATCAAGTAATGAAAAAACTCAACTGTACCCAGTGCTGATGTATTTCCATAAAATAAATATTAAAATGCTAACTATTCTTCGTAACAAACCAAGATGATATTACAGCAGGCTAAAAGTCAACCTAGTGGTTAACTTTTCCATCAAAAAGGTAAATTGGAGTTCAGAATACGTTCATAATTAATCTAAATCAGATCATTTGCATTTAGTTCCTATTTGGTTTCCTTATATACCATCTGGACAATTAATTCCTTTCCAATATCTCTCAAATAATATTACAATAATATTTTACAATTTATTTATCATCACTACATTCCAGCTGCCATTGAATAAACCCACCAGTTTTATTTTGTCTGAAATTCTAAATGTATTACTACAAACTAAACATTTAAGACATGGCCTTTCTTTGGTTCTTACATTCTGTTTGTGTAGTGGTTTTTACATTCTGTAGTATCGAAGCTCGTTTCTCATAGCTTAAGTGTTTCTCCAAGCTAAAACAAATTACTTTTCAAACACAATACTTTACAAACCTCTATTTATATGCCTTACCCTCCCAAACTCTGAAAGCTTGACCTCAAGATGAAGGAGTGAGGCATTTTGATCCATTCGAAAAAAGCAGAATCTCTAATTTAACACCTGAGACGTTCCCTCAGGAAACGAATACAAAAGAGTGGCAGGGACATGTGCAAGCAATGGCTATAAGCAACAGACACAGAGATATGAGAAAAATTCTAGATATTTACATGGTAGAAGAATGCTACAGATAAGCCTGAACACACTGCTTAAAGTCAAGACAGTTACTTGAAGAAGGGAATAAAATACCGTGTATGAAATTTCAAGGTAAGGCAGAATATATTGGCCAACTTGCAGAGAATCAGATCAGGGAGAAACATACTGGACTACAATTTACTATTTTAGTACAGTTATACAAATGTTCTGCAATGTTCTCATGAATTGTAGGGCATTTTTCAAGGGAAGTGGTAAGGAGTTTTAAAATGGACTGGGTGCAACCACAAGTACTGACTGGCTGGAGGTGCTAATGACAGACATGGGAAGACTCATGGGAGATGGTGCAAGAGCAAACCTGGACCCATTTGGGAAGTTACCACTGTCCTTTGCATAGGAGCACTGTATTTACCATAGGAGCATGCATTTACCAGTCACAAACAGACAACTAAAGATATGCTCTGAAGAGAAAGTTCCTTTGCTTTATTCCACTGAAGCCACTTGGTTGCTGAGAAAGGGAGATCTCATTTCAAATACCCAAGAACCTCTCATCCGTTGTCTGGAAAGAGAGCGAGGAAACTCTCCATCAGTTCTCACCCACGCGTCACCAGGGTCTGGCTTTCCACTGGTACGTGCTTGTCTTTGTTACTGTTCATTGCTTTCCCGGCTCTACTCCTGACAGCAACTTCTCTGTTAACAAGGCTCTAAATAACAGCAATAGAAGTAATTATTTCTTCTAAGGAAGGAGGATTAACAGAAATAATGGAACTGATGATAAGCAAATTTGGTTTGAAGAGGAACAAGTTTGCTCAAAGTGAAAACAAAAATGTCATAGAAATTCATTTTTTCAGATAAGACAACTACTGATTCTTCCTGATCTGTAATAAAGGCAAATGAGTATTAAAACTGTATAAATCTACCGTTGTAGTCTGCTCTATTTGCAGGGGCTCTGAAAACCTGAAGAATGAGAAAGAATTGGGCATTTCAGCTGATGCCCAGTAACGTTTCTGTAAAGGAAGCTGCAGTTACCAGCTAGTAAATCAAGCTTTCTCATATTGTCACGATCCAGATACTAACACTATCTAAACGTTGGTCTTTCTTTGTTCAGTGGGAAAGAAGCGCAGGGGAATGCCTGAGACTATTAGTTCAGTTGAAACAAATCTGTATCACAAAAATAATTTCTTCTTCACAGAACAAGATTACTTCATGGTACATATTGATTTACTGACTCCAAGACGGTCTTGAAAGGAACTACTCAATTGGATTAGATGTAGCTATTATAAAAACACATTTTTCTTTCAAGAGCAAAGTGAAGTTGTCCAAAACCATAAAATGCACGACATTATGAGTGCTGAGCAAAAAGAACAGGCATTATAATGAATGATAAACTGAATGAGTAAATTATACCTCTTGCAAAAAAGAAACAGGTGCATCACGTAAAACAAATCAAGTATGTATTTCTTGTACACGGCACTTGCAAGATCTCAGTTACACTCTACTGCAGTTCAATGTGCTATTTTTTGCAACGTTTCCAAGTAAGCAGCACATTGCAAAAGAGAAAGAAGAAATCCCAAGTGGGACACTTACAGGCCACAGTGATATAAATAACAGTAACATGGTGGAAAACCTAAGAGAGTGGAAAGTAGGTACATTAAAAAGGGAAATTGTAGAGAAAAGAAAGCTTAATGGAAATGTAACAACTAGTATACACAAGAGAAAGCGTAACTCGGAACAGTTCATTTTCACTGACAGAGATACAGTAACCGCAGGAATGTGCAAAAAGGATGAGTTAGGATCAGTAGGACACTCCAATCAACTAATGGGTGCTGAGCTATATTTTGTCCCAGGTATATCTCCTTCAGAGAGACATCTCCAATATCAGGTCATCATTTATGTTTTTCTCCCATTAAGGCTACTGCACTCTTTTAAAATGATACCACCAAGCTGTGTGGTGGTGTTGACCCACTGGAAGGGAGGGATGCCATCCAGAGGGACCTGGACAGGCTGGAGAGGTGGGCCCGTGCCAACCTCATGAAGTTCAACCAGGCCAAGTGCAAGGTCCTGCACCTGGGTCGTGGCAATCCCAGGCACAAATACAGGCTGGGCAGAGAATGGATCAAGAGCAGCCCTGAGGAGAAGGACTTGGGAGTGCTGGCAGATGAGAAGCTCAAAATGAGCCGGCAATGCGCCCCTGCAGCCCAGAAGGCCAACCGCGTCCTGAGCTGCATCAAGAGGAGCGTGGCCAGCAGGTCGAGGGAGGTGATTCTGCCCCTCTACTCTGCCTTGGTGAGACCCCACCTGCAGTACTGTGTCCAGTTCTGGAGCCCCCAACATAAGAAGGACATGGACCAGCTGGAGAGGGTCCAGAGGAGGGCCACAAAGATGATCAGAGGGTTGGAGCACCTCTCCTATGAGGACAGGCTGAGAGAGTTGGGGCTGTTCAGCCTGGAGAAGAGGAGGCTCCAGGGAGACCCGATAGCAGCCTTCCAGTACCTCAAGGGGGCCTACAGGAAAGATGGGGAGAGGCTGTTCAGTAGAGCCAGTTGTGATAGGACGAGGGGTAATGGTTTTAAAATAGAGGGAGGTAGATTTAGATTGGATATTTGGAAAAAATTTTTTACAATGAGAGTTGTAGAGCACTGGAACAGGTTGCCCAGAGAGGTGGTGGATGCCCCATCCCTGGAAACATTCAAGGCCAGGCTGGATGAGGCTCAGAGCAACCTGATCTAGTCAGGGATGTCCCTGCTTCTTGCAGGGGGGTTGGACTAGATGACCTCTGAAGGTCCCTTCCAACTCTAACCATTCTATGATTCTATGATATATTATCTAGTGTACTTCATCCTGGATTTGAATGAGATATTTATTAAACTGATATTTAAAACCGTTCTTCCTTCCAGCAAAGAAATTATATCTAGAGTAAATAAAAAACATGAATTAAGCAAATATAAAATTGTTTGTCTTTTTACATTGTTTATGGGCTCCAAAGTCATAAATGACTTCTCTATTTTAACTAGTTCAAGAAAGGGCAATTACTTCCGTCTCTCATCTGCAAGATGCAGAGTCATCCCTCATCCCCTGCGCCCCTCACTCCCCAACAACTCATAGCAACATAACACACAACAGAGTCTAACATAAGCACAGGTCTTCACCAGGTAGACTGTCTGCTTTCACAAAAAACAAAAGCTTCTGTTCAACAAACTATAAAAGGAAGCTTCCCGCACTCAGCCTCAAATTAAAATGTGTGTCACCATCTAAGTGACAACTCTAAAAGGACAAAGGAGGCAAAAGGAACATACAGCTCTGTTTTAAAGTATTTATAAATATAACATATTGGATAGTTCGATTAGCAATCTCATTTTCTTTCACGTATTAATTACCTTTCGTAGCTGATTTGTGAAAAACAAAGTCTGTAACAAACTGTTCATGTAACAAGTTGCTCCCTGGTTCTTTAAGCCAACATATCCTGTGTGCTTCTTTGAATCCCACCTAGAAAATAGTGGTTAAAAACAAGATAGTTCAGTATTAACTGTAATAACGAGTATTTGTTCTAAGGTGGCACTGCTGGGAGGGATCAGCTACTCTTCATTGTTACTTAAGGTTCAAATAAACTACACTTCACTACAGCCTGCCAGTAACAACAGTTTTTGCATTTAAATGCTTTATGACTTTGTTAGGTTTTGTTCTTAAAGATGTTCTACACGGCAGAAAAATTATATATGATGAGAGTGTACGACTCAGACGAAGCAGTTTTACAACAGCAGAAAAGACAGGCAAGTTAGATAGCAGAGTCACCTCTGCCTGAAATCCTTATCAGCTGTAAGATCAGAAATGAGGCTAGATTTGCAGAGGTGTTAAATCACAAATCAATTAATGCAGAAGTTTAAGTTCCACAACATTATGCTGGCTAATGCTAACGGAAATTTAACCTATCCAAAAATCTTATGTGACTAATGAAAACATTGCCATGTGAGGATGCATCAATTTAAGTGACAAAGTGAGAATGTCTAATGAGGGCTACAAATGTTAATAACACAAAATACTTGAACAATCTCAAGCAACATACAAGTATTAGAATTCAGAATTTTATTTGTAGACAAAGATACTTACGCCACACCATGTGGAGCATCTGCTTGAACATAGACTTCAAAAGTAACTTTGTCCTCTTCTATAAAGCCTTTTTCGGGATCAGTAACTTCCTGTAAAACACGAATGCCATACAAACATGAAAACTGGAACCTGCAACATGACTGTAGTGAAGCACCCAGTTAGACATTAGTTACTGATTTCCAAGCCTGAGCTATCAGTAATAATAAACTGAATAAGCTGTTTTTCAGCTTATCATTAATTCTTTTTTAATGTTTCAATACAGGAAACTTGTTCCTGGCTTTTAAGACTGTGCAGTACTATTGCAATTTTCTGTGGATAGTAAAAGTCTAATCAAAGGCTCTGCTTCGTCTGGACGATATTCCAGATAGATGAACTAAGAGCCAGATAGAAAAACTAAGGGCCCAACCTCTGAAAATGCTTAAAAATGTGTCTCAATTCAAGATAAGCCTTAGTAGTACCATTAGGCCATTAACTATCTGTACACATGTACAAAGAACACAATGGAAAATCTATGTTGTTCAGAATGACATTGACTATCAAACAATGAAAACAAAAAACAAGCATTCAGATATGCAGCAAATAATAATGAGGCAACATTTAAACTAGAATGTAGGGAAACACAATCTACAATAATTAAGTACAGGAATGTATAAGAAATTGAAAAAGAATCTACAGCAATGACAGAAAAAAATAACCGCTTGGGGGGAAAAAAAAAATTAAAAAAAAAAAATCTTTCCTAGAGGTATCTCAGTATTCTATGCTGCAAGTTCACAGCTGCTCCTATCTAGTAACAGATTAATACACGTCCAATTACTTACACTCCAGGCCATGAAGTTGGAAAAGCCCCAGTCATTTTCCTTATGAAAGAACAAGTGACTAATACGACGACTAAATGATTTTTCATCGTCCTTGTAGTTTATTATCTTGAGAACTGCTTGTGCATGACAAGACCACGACCTATAAATACAGAAGAAACATTTGAAACTCATTCAAAACCAAGCTCTTTACAGACATCAAAATAATTTTTTGTTAGGGATTTTTGGTACATTACTTTCATGTATAGGATTTTTTTTTTTTTTTTTATTAGATGTTAAGATCTGGTTAATTGTTATTGAGGGCATGAATCCCTGGGGCCTTCTGAAGACACATTATGAATGTGAAGCTGGAATGGTGATTTTCTTAGGGCAGCATTGTTAGGAATGCACTGTCAGGCAACTGCAGGTAACAGTGGTTTAAGAAGCTAACTGCTCTCTGAGTTGAGCTATTTCTAATTTACTTTGACACAGACGGATAGGCTAACTCCAAGTAGTCTGGGTGACTACAGAGTGATAACTCAGCCTTTGGCTAAGGAAAGGAGGAGGCAGTTCTATCCTCCCTCCCACAAGATAAACCCCCCCAACACTCTAATTTTCTCAGTAGCACTTCTTTATGACCACTCCTGTTCAAAGTAATCCTTCTTGAGCAAGACAATCAGACTGAGTATCAGTTCAGACAAGGTTTTGTCACTGCCTCATGCAGCGGCATTACTTCTTGCCTAGTTCTACCAGCTGCACCTTGGTTGATACTTTTGAAGATCGCATTATCCTTTTTCTGTAACCACTTGCATGTGAACCACTTCTTCTGTGACCAGTTAATATGCTTACACCTATCTTTACCTTCTGCACTGAGCACGCACCTTTTAGATTACAAAAATGATGGAAAACAGCAACTTGCTATTCAGAGTGAACTACAGGTTGTGTGAGATTTGATGCAAGAATGGAGGTACCCTACTGGAAAAAATAGCTCTAGCTGGATAAGTTGCATTAATGCTCCAGAAATTAGTATTTATCTTCTTAAATCTCTATATTATTTACAGAAGTGGTCAAAGATAGCCAATTTTGATTTGCACGCAGGACTCCAAGAACATGTATGTGTTCATATCTCGCTTAACAAGCACTGAACTCCATTTAAGGAGATGACAACCTCATACACTGCTCTGTCTCAGCTGCTAGCAGTTACCTGCTCACGTGCTTTATAGGGCAGGATTTATAGCTCAGCAGGGTTACAGAAGTGCCAGTACCACTTCTATTTGAAATAAACCCAGGAACTTTTCACATGCCAAGAAAACTGTCAAAGGTTTCCCCCCAGCAATCAAATAGAAACGTATCTAAATTCTACCACAAACTTGTAGGTACACAAGTTACTTTTAGCTCCTCCTAAAGAGAGGATTACTCTCATGATTTAGAAAGGTGAGGGGAAAAGGAGGGGTCAAATCCTTGCAAGAATTCTTTTCTCTCGCAGACAGGTAGGTAAAATATTTTTTTTTAGATGTTCTTATTTCTTGCAATACAGATTAACTAGTATCAAATGCAGAATTGTACAATAATTAAAAGGGTCTTACGTGGAATCAGATTCAGCATTGCACTGAAGGAAGAATCCTACGCTTTTTTGGTGTGGTCTGTCTGGGTAGAGGCGTGGCATAACCATGATCTTCCATGGCAAGTTCCGTACAAAGCAAGGAGGACTGAGAACTGACTCGCTCAATCTGTTGAAGCGTTCCACTGTAAACTGAAATGTTGCTTCTGATCGCCAACTTGTATCTGTAACAGATACACAAAGTTATATGAAAAATCTGATGTTCTTCACTCCAAAACAACATTTTCAAAAATGATGCAGCAGAAGCATGTTTTATGTTTTATTTGAAGCAACCAAAAAAGGCTGCCACACCTTAAGAGGCACCTAGCAACTGAAGTTTCAATTTTTCAGTTGTCAAAAACACTGCAACATCATTTAGGAAAATGAGAGCACTGAAAGACACATTCCATTTGTACATTGTTTTCTTAAATAATTCTTTAGTACTAGAATTTGCTACCACTGAAGTTCCTTCACAAGCAGCAGGTACAGCAAGACAAAGACATCAAATGCTTTACAACATAAATCACAGCCCACTCTAACTCTTCTTGAGTGACACCCAAAACCAAAAGCACTGAGGCACAATGACACCAAGCCAGAAACCAATAATGAAATTCTGTCAGGGTGCACAGTATACTACAAATGTATTATTTCTGTATAGGCAAAGCAGTCGTTCACTCAGAAAGCTTTGCATGGCACCAGAGACAGTGTTGAATGATTTTTTTTTTTTTAAAAAGAAAAAAACAAGTGAGCCCTGGTTGCTACCTTACTTAAAAAATTAAACTCTCTTGATTACAACATGCAACATTGTCAAGATTACACACTTCAATACAGAAATTAACAAGTTTTGTCCACAATTGCTGGGGAGCTTTCACAGATTCACTCTCCTCCCTTGCAGAACAGTTTTATTTTGAAGCAATTGTTCTACTTCCGATCTTGATCTTGACAACGCAGTTATCTTATTTGTGTATGGACTGACAGCCCTAAGCATTCCCAATTTTCTCTTGAAAGTAAGAGTACTGCAGTAGAAACCAGCTTCCTCTCTCCTCTGCACCCGCAATGATCTCCGCGTTACCCTGTGCTGTCAGACTCCTCAGTAACAGAGGAGGTCAAAGGATTATTTTCTCCTTTTTCCCTATATGTGAGTGTAGCTAACCAGTAGTCTATCACCTACCTAAAAACTGTTCCCTACCCATTTTATGTACTCACTGCCTGTCGACAGAGTACACAGCTGGTCTTCTACAACTGAGAGCCAGCCAGGCTGCAGCCAAAGGAGCTGTATGCTCTCCAACTTATTTGCAGGCAGAATCAGAACAACTCGTAACAGAGTTAACAATGCAGAAATCGGTCTTGCATCATGTGTACCTCACCCCAGCTCAAGAACACCTCCCTGTTCACAATAAGGATTAGAACTTCTGAGCTTAGTCTAAGCTTCCGAAAAATGAGTCGACCAAGTTTGCTTTCTGCCTCCTTTGATGCGCTTTCCGAGCACTTCAGCACAAGGATGCTGCTATGGTGTCAGCTAAAAAAGGCAGCCCACGCAGCATCTGCAGATGCTTCAAAGAAAGTTTGTCTGTATTTCTTGATTTCTTTTCAGGAAAGCCTGTGCATGAGAGCTCACTAGGGAAGGGTGCTCTTCCCAGTAAAATATTTGAGCAATCCAGAAGAACGCAGCCTCATAACAAAGGTCAAGCCTAAAACAGAAGTTTGCTTAAAAACACAAACCACAACCTCCCAAAACAACACCCTTCCTTTCCTTCTAGAAAGCCCGTATTTTTAGCAAGTGTAATCGATTAGAACACGAATTATAGTAAAAAAACCAAAGTTTAAATAGTGTGATGGATATTCTGAGCACATAAATAAACAAAACCCTTTTTCACCATCCAAAACATCTCCACCATTTTCAAATAAAAGACTGTAATTGGCAGCAGGGAAATTTAGTAGTCTCAGGCAAGTAATACTATAAATCCCTGAACTACAAACATGACAGATGATCCTGAACACAAGGTAAAAAGAACAAAACCAGTTGATAATACTTGGTGAAATTATATGCAAGGGCTATTTGCTACATGGAAAAGATTTTTTTTCACTGATGAGAATTGTATCACATTTAGCATGTTGATGCAACAAAGATCTTTCAAATCAGACATCCAGATACAGAACATGCTCCAGTTTAAGACTGAAGTACGTATTTAAGGGTTTATTTCTTTGAGAAAAGCAGATTTCTTTATTCTCTTACAAAATGTTGCTACCTTTAAAGTACATGGAGGTTATTAAAATATTCTGAACATGAATTATTAATGGAGAAACTGGCTGAATAGTCTATGAATATTTTAATAATGATCCAAATACAGCATGCAATACTAGCATACGGCTAAGACTGATGCTTCTGAAGCCCCCTAGCCTCTGCAATTCTTCACAGAAATGAGACTTCAATAGGTAATTGCAAAGCTTTGAGTTTATGTTTAGCTAAGGACCTTCTGTTTGAACTTTAACTTCTAAGGGAATTTATTCTATCTGCTTTTTCAAATGCTGATGCACTTGCAAACAAAATTTGATCAGAATCTTGGTTGGGTCTTTTTTTTTTTTTTTAAATTTGCAGAAGCTGCTAATTCCACCTTACAAGGCTTGCTTCATTGAGTCATCCTTTGTACAAGGCATAGCACATTCCTTCAGCTGTTTTTTTTAATTGCTAAGACATAATACATAGCAACTACAGGTTCTAGTCAAACCACATTGGATAACACAGCCTTATCTGAAAGTCCTGTTGGTGGTCCACTGCTGTCCCCATTAAGTTCTTCACCATGCCTGTGGTTAGTTGCCTAGCAAAGGAGATGAGAGCTGCGCTTTTTTCCCAGTCTTATCAATCATTCCTTTTTGTGCTAAGTAGGAAGAACAAAGTCACCTCAAAAGTTTTTTTCCAACTCAGAAATTCACCAGAAAGCTGGTTTCTATGATCCAGCTGGAAGCAT
Organism: Tetrax tetrax; assembly: GCA_009806455.1. Classification (NCBI taxonomy): domain Eukaryota; kingdom Metazoa; phylum Chordata; class Aves; order Otidiformes; family Otididae; genus Tetrax; species Tetrax tetrax. The sequence continues at coordinate 30,544 of WHYT01015627.1, read as the reverse complement.
CAACCTTTTATTCTACTCTTCACCTCCTTCGCAGGAACCAATAAACTCATTAAGATTTTCACTAAAGAGGTATCTAAATCCTCTTCATGCATTCTTTATCAGCTCAGATTGGTTCCTCTTGTTATGAATAACAGCAACAAAAACCAGAGCATGTTTATCAAAGAAGTCAATGTCTCACTCCATTTTTTTCATATCTTGTAAATCTTCAAGCTGCCCATTATATACGTACATCATGCCGCAAAGCAGGACAGCAAGAGAACAAACAGCAAGAGAGCAACTGCACTCATGTGTAAATAATGCAATAGCAAGCAACAAGCAACTAATCTGATTTACAAGACTTGGAAAAAGAAGCATCATCCACTTATGTGATGCAAGTCTTCAGGAATGTTTTTGCAATTATAACATTTTGCAATAACACTATTTCCTATCTGTGTCAATGCAGAACTGTCACAGCACCAAGATATAGCCAGACACTCCTTATTCTAATATGAGAATGAGGAACTCTTAAGAGTATTGCTTAATTATCACATTTTAACCCTGAAAGATGTCCCATAGCAGAGTGGACCCAAGCTCCCGACCATACTGAAAGTCCACAAAGACATGAGCACTATCATAAAAACCAGAAGCTTGCACCAGTCTTTTGCTGAATCCCTTCAGATACTTCTCCCTACTGCGATACATTCATATTCAGTTCTCTCAGAGGAGTCAAATATTTGGTAAATGACAGAAATGGTTTTACATTTTTGGTTAAAATGGCAGTGTTGTTCCAAATGAAGAGGTGTATGTCTGACTTCTTACCATCCTCGATATGGCCTGGGTTTCATCAGCTGCTTCTGCAGCTTAAGTCGCTTTTGCTCAATTTGTGCATGTACATGTGTTATCTACTGGCTGTACTGACAGCAAACACTATCAGGCTTTCTACCTATAAACATTGTTACTGAGAATAGAAGTTCAATAGAGCTGCCCTTGACTCATGTGATCTTCTCTTGCCAACTTCCAAATACCATGGCCTGATAAAGATATTTAATATCTTTTGTAACGGGTAATTTTATTTTGATAAAACCAAATTCCCGATTTCAGTCTCAGCTAGTTAGTCTGAGCAAGAAATCAAAGGCCCCTGAATGAGGTATGGCAATCTGACAAAAAAATTCCTAAGCTAAGGAGACCTCATTTTTACTTTATTGCGAGAATTTGATCATAGGAAACTTCATCTTTGACAATGACAGACATAATTCAACTACGAGATGCTCTCGTCCCGAGTTTAAACTATATTCTCTTCATGGAACATTACTATTTGCCATCAGTATTGTAACTATTGTATGTTCCTTGAAAACACAAAAGTAAGCACGTTTTTGACTGTTAATCTCAAACTCTGACTTTTCTCAAACAAAAATCACTCATCATCTTGTACAAATCTAAATAAATGTTTAAGCCTAGTCCATGTACTCTCACAAGCCAGCATGAAATAAGGAATCAGAGGGGAACAAATCCCACTCGTATTATCTCCCTTCTCCCAATTCAATTTTATTTAGTTCTTCAAAATAAGAGCAGTCCCCTCCATTCTCTCTTAAGAAAAGAAATATCACATTTTCTTCAGTAAATACAATAACAGACTTAAGTGAATTACAAACTCATCATCTTTCTTTAAATAAGCCCAGACACATCCATGTAAAAATTATCTGATCAACAGAATAGTTACCACTTGACTGACCATAGAAAGATAAAAACTAATCACAGCTGCCACCTGACAACAGAGCAGGATAAGGATTCCAAATGTCCTGAAGAAATTGCATAACTGACAAAATTTCTATTCAGCAAAGTACCAGCTGAAGTACATCTAAAGAGACATATCACAAAATGTAACAATGGACAGTATCACTTTCAGCAATTTTAAAATTAGTACCTAGAAAGAGTAAAAGAAAAAGAATCCCAAGCCCTTAGATGTCTAGTACTATTGTGTAGCTACTTTAAAAGGATCCCGATACAGAAAACCAGCAGTTATAACTACAGAGGGTTTCATTTTTTTAATAAGATGCAGTTCAAAGGACACAGGTAGGACATGGACCATTTTGTCCTGAAAAATCATAAAGAAGCGAACGCACCACATGGTTTTATCAAATATTTACTTACCATCTTCCATGTCTTCTTCAGTGTTGTTATGTCCGTCAGCCATTGCTACATTCCCATTAATGACAGGATTTTGAGTAATTCTTGGAGGATCATCTGTATCTCCAGCTAATACAGAAAAAAAAAAAAAAATTAATCAGCTATATTAACATTTCTGTCTCAGGAAGTGCTTATGAGAGACATAATTTTTTTTCAAGACACAAAAGGCACACTTTTTTTTTGTAGTAGAGTATACAAGTTAACAGTAGGACTGGTATAGCAGAGAAACTGTATGAGTCTCTGATTCTATGACATACTTGAATATGCTTGCTTTCTATCACTAACCTGTAAAACTTATAACCCCTTGCCCTCATCCCACTCACTAAAGTCTCCGATAAGTTTCTCTGCTATACCAGTCCTGCTATTAACTTGTATACTCTACTACACCACAAAACCCCAGAAGTCACTGCTTTCTGTAACTAAAAACAGTTTTATCCCCAAAAGCTACACCCGAGTTACTGACTGCACGCGTGGCTGGAGACGTGGGATAACCCGTTCTCCACGAAGACACTTGTTCCCGCGGGAGCGCGCCCAGCTCAGCCGCGCCGCCGGCCGGCAGCGCCCCGTCAGCACCCTGGACAGCGCCGCTCTCGCCTCCGGGCGCGGCCCGGCCGCCCGCGCCGGCCCGAGCCCAGCTCCCCACCCGCGTTCGCGCTCCGCACCCGCACGCACGGGGTTGCTTGCGGGTAGGGCTGGCTGGCTGTTTGCAAGAACGGCTGAGAAGCGTGTAAACAACTAGCCTAGACGCTCGTCTCCTGTCTGAATGCAGCTGAATCTCTCCTGTACAAAATGGACAAACAGATGCGACCAGAAGTAGAAGGAGCTCTGGCAACCACTGCGTGACAATCACTGGAGTCTTAAAACCCGGGAACTGAGGCCAAAGCTACAGTAAGCCACGGGAAAAGTGAAGAAGGATCAGTCACCAACTGCCTCACAGCCATGCCAAGGTGTGTGCAACACGCTCTGCAGCCTCATGCCAACCCACAGTGCATGAGAAACGGCACTTTCACAACCGGCGCTCCCATTCTGATTATTTACTTCTGTAAAGCCACAGAACCTCTGCCCTGAGCGTGAACAGAAACAGATCAGGTTAGAAACTTACCTCTGGATTAGAGCTACAAAAGATCACAACCTTAACACTCAAACACGGCTTTCAGAAGCTTACTAGGATGTGGCAAATCTCACTGAGGCTTGAGTGAAATGTGTACACTGAAACATACAGTATGCAGCACCCCCAACAAAGCATGCACCTTTCTCATTTCTCATTATCAGTATGAAAGCAAAATCCAGTATGATTTCAAGTTTTGTCTTTATCAGAGCAAGGTTTGCAGAAGGTTGGTTCCCCAGCAATACAGCTGCAGCAGCCCCCACCAGCAGCTATCGGCACTGGGAACACTGCTGTGTAGTACAACAATAAGTTAAACATAACTTCATGATAACAAAATTAAAGGGGGACAAGTTTAAACTGCTGCAAGTCAAGATCAGGAAAAGGGACAAAAATAAGAGTAAGAACAGAAGATCATCACATTTATTTCCATCACTTACTCTTCCCCCCTTCCTTTTCAATCTTTCAACAGCAGCACGGTGAGAGTCTATGAAGGAAGCTGTCCTCTGCGCCACTTCTCACCTATCTGGAAGCATACAGCATGCCTACAGCAACGCAACATTGCTTACACTACTCCAATACTAGGATTTTTTATTTTTTTTTTTTTTTTTTTAAGTTATCAAAACAACTTAGTATCTAGAAACAAACTGCAGCAAACCCCTCAGGAATAGCCAGTTCTTCATCAAAAGCTCATCCAAAATATTCTTTTAACAGAGGATTTAATGTATTTTACGAGAAAGACCTGTCCTTCACTAAGGAAATAGAGAGCTTTTCTATGAGATACTGCTCTACGTTCCTCAAAGTACGAAGGGTTAGCAGAGGGAGAAAATGCACAAGAGATCATAGCAAAAGCAATCAATGTAAAAGATAAACAGAAGCAGCTTTTGAGCGATACTATTTAGTGATAAGATAAACTGAACCATGACGTATGCCACTGCTGCTTTTTCTGATATATACTGACACACATTTTTGCAACGCAGCTTTCAGATATGGAACCCAGATAACACCACTGAATGTTTTAGGCTTCTCTAAATAAAGGAAATTTTAAACTTCTAATACAATTCAACTATTACAGTAAATACCCTGCACAAACAAAACACAGTCCTTGTTCAACAGATTTACAGGCAAGTAGTACAACATCTATTTTCAACTACAGCACTGAAAATCAGTAATTTATGTTTTCCTCTGTTGTCCTTAAGAGCTCATAGGAAAGAATTGTCAAATCATAGCAAGACTTAATTAAGAAATATGTTTTCCTTTGCCTCAAGCAGAACGATGCCAAAAACTTATTCAAATTACACAATACAGGATTAAGAAAAAATACCTGTCCACACTGGCCAGGAAAACCTTCCCACCAAACACACTACTTAATACACTGCTGTCTTTAATGCAGCTTAAACCACAGCGTGTCAACATCATCCCAGTCACACCATCTGTCAGTTCCCAGACCTGAACACTCAGTTTTAATCGTATCCTTGGAATAAAGATGCAGTCTATTAATCAACCAAAAGTTAACATAAGCCACATAAATGAAGAAATAATTACAACAACGCATGATGTGACCTTATGGTTAAGGAATGTTTTTAAGTCTTGAAATACAGTACTGCAAATTATTAAATAAATATAGCTTTCAACACCAGAATTTTAGACACCGTCAGGCTGTTTGGTGAAGCGTACTTCTTGTTTTCTACCTCCCCAAAATGCAACTCACACAACTTCGTTGCTATTCTTTCATTACAAAAAGGGATGCAAAGCAGCATGAAGAACAGTGATGACCATTTCTTCTGAAACATTTCAGGTTATATGCAGTTTTCTATCTACCCATACCACTGCGTTACAAACTGTGCAGCTTGAAGTGTTTAAAGGGCATCTCTAGACTGGAGGTCAAGACGCCTTCTAAGAAGAGGCATTTCAGATATTAATGAGTTTGAGCAAAACAACAGCTTTCACTTATTTACCGAAAGATCATGAATGCTGAAATGAAATCAAGTCTAAAAGTTGACGTATGCAACTGGAAAGAGACTGGAGCACAACAAGACAGTTTGGGCTGTTAGTAAGACGTTGGTTATACAGACAAATTACTGGATCTTATATAAATGTCTCTGCAGGTGTACACTTCTCATCGCTCGTTAACTAAGTCTGTCACTGAAGTGTTGAGATGAAAGTCTGAAGCAAAGTGGTTATTGCAATTGATGCTAAGGGGGAGAAAAAGAAAAGAATAGCGCACTCTTGTTCTACTGGTCACAGTAATTCAAATCTACAGAGAAGGAATCTCTAATTTTGCTGTATTTTTTGTGTACTACTGAGAAGGCAGGAAAGATTTTGTCAAGATCATGTGGCTTTTGTCACAACGTTAGTCCTGTTCCAAAATGGGAGTACTGCAGAATTTAATCTCTCTCCAAGATGTAGGACATGTTGCTGAGCAGTAAACATGACCTTGTAGTCACATGTGGACAAAAGCTACGGAATTACTCCACTATCATAGCAATTAAATTATGGGACAACACTACTACTACTTTAACAATTATGACAGTGAGCTAGTAATTTCATAGGTTTCAGTCATGACTCATACCACACCAAATATTCAAATTTTGAAAGATAATCTATAATGTTTGTCATTAGGTTTTGGACTTGGCAGCCACAGAGGAGAAACTGAAGCAGTCTCCCTAGCAGGTTATGAAACATTTCTGTTTCCTTTTGAGGTTAAAGAGACCACAATGAAGGAGTAATAGCGATACTAAAAAACTTGCTTATAATTTATCATGTACAACCGCCTCACAACAGAAATCACTAGCACTGAGGACTTTCACATGTGACTACAGGTGGTTTGCAAAGACCTCCATGCAGAACTTCCATAACTATTCCAGAAACCATGAGGGAGTTGCACTAACAGTAGAGTTAACAGGCTGAAGAGAAGTCAGACAGTCATTCACTGCTGGCAGCAGCTTGAAGACCCTGATGCTCCCAACTTCCTATCCAGGGATCTGCCATTAGCGGAGGGAAGTTGAAAACACAAGACTTTCTCTCCTGCTGCTGGACTAAATGGACATTTCAGAATCAAAGCCTTCATTAGAAGACCTTTTAAAAGGTTTTGTGCTTTTTTTTGTTGTTGTTGTTTCTTAAATATAAATAGAACTGTATGTAGAGATATGACAAACTGGAGGTGGGGTGTGAACTCCAATGGATAAGTGAAGTTGCAGAAAACATTGAGAAAAGGGACTTACTGCCTAAAAATATAAGGTGGCAGGAGATAAGATTAAAGTCATGCTATGTAAATCTCACTGAAAAATGAGCAGTCAGTCCTGTAGCAGTCAAATTACACCAGCAAAAGATATTAATTGCACGCTGAACATGCAGTCCAAGTCCAGCTTTGCACCTCAGCGCCAGAACTCACTGGGCCACTTGAAAGCAGAGGAACCTGTAACGACCCACTGGGGCAGCCCTGCTGAGCTGCTGGTCCTTACCGCTCGCTGTGTAACCCCTCTTCACTTATGGAATATATTATAATCTCTTTTTAAGAGTTTTGAAAATAAATATTTTTAAATGTATCCTGCAGTACTTCAAATAAACCTCCGTAAAAGTTTATTTCTTCAGTGCATAATTCAGAACGCCAGTTTCGCATGGATAACACCGCAGAAGTTTAAATGAAAATACTACAAAAAATAAATAAATCACCAGTGCTAGAAATTCTCATGAAAAAACATGCACTGATTTCAAGTGCTGTATTAAATATCATGTCCTCGCCTATCAAATTGACCTCTGGTATTGTAACTATTGGGCAGTATATCAAAATACATAACTGAAAAATTCCTAAAGCAAGTAGTAAATGCGGTGCTGTCTGAAGCAGTTACCAAACTGTGGTGGTGCAAAGATGATGTTGATAAGAATAATTCAGAAAACCTTAAAGTAAGAATATTACTTCTTGAAAGCAAACAAGAAGCTTAGAACAATGTGAAGAAGATGAAGATAAAGTACCTAACTGCAAATAACGCTGCAACCAAGTTACTTCACAACTCTCTGAAGCAAAGACTCCCCAAATCATGCCTATAAGTGGTTTGCAGGTAGTCTACTGACCCAGTGGAATTGTTTTTTATGTGACTATACTAACAGCTCACAAGAAAATCTGTGGGCTCCAGCAACTTACTTCTCCAGAAGTCTGGAAACCATTGCTACCAAACCCAGATCAATAGGCATTACTCCTAGGAGGCAGAGTTTAAAACAAAACAAACAAAAAACCCAAGCAAAAACACCACCAAAAACCCACACAACAAAATTAGCCAAACAAGTTCCCAACTCTATGACGTAAATGAAATTAACTTACAATCCTGAATCTTTAAACACCTAGAAGCAAAAATTTCCACTCACTGGCTCTGCAAGAACTCAGCCTTTCAAAAGTAAGATAAACTATTTGGCTTCTAATCCCTCCCTGCATTTAGAATACAAACACCATTTGCTATACAAAGGGACTCAGGAGAAAAGGAATTAAATGAAAAGTGTTCTAGACAGTTTCATTTTTTCAAGACCGTGCGAGGTTGCTGTAATGAAAATCAGAAGAGGTATCAGCCAATTTCTATAGTGTAGCTGCCTTTCAAAAGGCATCTGAAAATAAAGCAATTCACCTGAAACATTCTGAAAGGATGAAACAGTAACAGAGATGCAGATTAATCAGGCCACTTAAATGGGAGGCGGGGAAAGGGAAGTACAGAAATCCCTAAGATCCTCCAGACTGATGTCAAAGCATACATAACTGCTGCCACAGATGTTCACATGACTTGTAAAAATAATGTAATTTGCATTTATGGCTAACAGTTAATTCTCATATTAGCAAAATGGTGGGTAATTTGCTTTTGTTTCATTTATTATTTTTCTTCCTTCATGGTTCATTGCTTTTAATCACTTACTTGATCCAGTGTCAAAAGGTATATTTAGTGATGTAAACTCTAAACAAGAAAGCTATGAAGAACAATGATTAAGTCTTAAGGGGAAAATGCTTCTAGAGAAGTACCAGGAGGCAAGAGGCAAGCTTACAGATTAAGGGAGAAAGGTGTTAGGAGCATAGGAAGTGAGATAACTTGTACCTAGAGAGATAAAGTTTAAACGTCTTCAATGCTTTCAAGATTTGCCTTAGCAAATTTAGAAAGGAAAAGTAGAAAGGACATTTATTTACTAAAAAGCAAGTACTCAATGTTAGATCTTTAGAAAAATAGAAACAGCATTATACTGAAGTCTCTTGCCCTCTAATTATCATCTGAAACAAATCATCACTGCATTATTGACTGTAAATTGCAAATTGCCCACAGAAGGAGATGATGCTACACAAGACAGTAAATGAAGAAGAAAACACAACTGGGCTGGGACAACTTCCTGGAAGCAGACTCAATCTCTGCCATGCCTACAAAATATTTAGCACTGACTAGACAGACAGTGATGCTGCAGACACCACTTACTACACCGATCAATCATTATACTGCTGTGACCTTGCACTCCTACCATTATGTCTGCCTCTCCAAAGAGACCATTGTGACAAAACACGGGATGGCAAGACTGGCTTGAAATTGCACTAATGTACCTAATGAATTTAAAAAAAAAAAAAACAAAAACAAAAAAAAAACAAAAAAAAAACCCCAAAAAACCCCCCAAAAAAACACCAAACCCAAAACATACTAATACATTACACAACTATTTTACTATTAGATAAAACAAAGAAGGTATCACTCTAAGAAGCTCCTGAACACTATAAACAAGACGCATGAAAGATACCAGCCTGTAAGGTAAAGAGCATCTGACTGAAACTTCAGCCTACTGAGAAAGTCACCTTTATTTGAAAATAAAAGGGAGGAGGTACAATGTAACTGGTGAACAGAAAAACAGCTGAGAACAAATAGCCTACACAGAACCTGCTCTATAAACTAGGCAATTTGCTATAGCAACTCATTTATCTGCTTATCTTTGAAGAGAGAAGCAGTATGATGGCACTTTACAAAACAAAATTTGAAGCCTTAAAAACGTGATTAACTTTTTAGACACGTATAAAGCATTTAGGGTATTACCAATGCATTTAATCACTGGATCAAGAGTTGTCATTTAAGAAGTCATCCCAAAAAATTTACTGAAACAAACAGTGACTAAATCACTGCCTGCTTTCAGCAGTTTAACTCATTGCTTTATGAATAATTCAGTGTTAAATCAAAGACTACAAACCAGAGTACAGTTTGGACACTAGCAACACATCTACGACTATCCAACATACTTACCACCTCATTCTCCTTCTGAAGGAGTTTGCATAGAAAGCCTTCTCATTTTAAGAATTTTTTCACACTTTTTAAGCTCCAGGTGTTTAATAACTTGGGGTAGGCAGTAGCATCAGTATGAGTTTTCCTTCAGTACAGTGATGTTATTCACCAGAAAGATACCAACCTGCCTGTCTCAGTAACCTGGCTTCAGCCGTTCTGCAGTGCCACAACACTCTGACAGGGCAAGATAAGGTCTGCTGAAACGTCTTTCCATAGTTCCTTTTCTCAGTCTGATGAACTTTGCTAGCTCAGGTTACACTTCCAGCAAACTATCAGATGAGGAAGAAAGGAAGGAAGATTGCTCCTGGTTCCCATGTAGTACTCAAAACCCAGAAACTAGAGCAGTTGACAAGACAAATCGTTTTATTCCATGATAAGGAAAGGCTGAAACATCAGAGGTGTCATGACATATTATGGCAACAGCTACTGGACTTGCAATATCTTCTCTTCACTGCATCTAGAGGAGCGAGGCCATAGAAGCAACTATCCCAACTCGTCACGTCTTGTCTCTGCACATTCCAGAGATGGTAGTATGATTACATCTTTGCTGAAGACAAGGTCCTAACCTACTGAACACACCCTAAACAAGGAGTTTTTCCAGTATCACACCCCTCTTTATTTTTTTACTGCTTTACTGAGTAATTGGCTTATCTCTTGCAACAACAAACGCTAAGCTCTTCGGCAATCATCACTAGAAAGGCTGAAAAACTACTCAAAGAAAAATGAACTTCTGACACAGGGAAGAAAAGAACACACTCCCAACTGGAGCCAGGGCAGAGCCGGCATCACAAAGCATTTATGCTTACACGTGACACTGTACTCAGCATGCTGTAACGCTGTGATGCCATCCTTGGTGTTTTAAAAAAAGACAATTAAATAGCAATTGAACAAGCTTATTTGGATAGGACTACGAGCACATTATGGGACTGCTGATTACGTCCCATTAGCACCTCCCTCTTTTCTTGGGAACATATAGCAAAGCATACAGCTTCACCACCTGGATCAGCATAACTTTTAGTCATCGGTTAGCCACGCACATCTTCAAAACTCTCTTCTGTATTGTTTTGGAGCAGTTCAGTTCCCAGTTTCAGAAAGTTTTGGGGTACATCTACTAAAGTAAATGCTATGACTGAATGCTTGCTATAGACTTAAGCAGCAAAAAGGTTTTGCACGTTGAACAGTGATATAAAACATTGCCTTACTCTTTCTGAAAACTGGGTTAGTATGATCACATACAGCACTTGCTCAAATTAGCTCCAAAGGTAGACTGATTCCATGTAGCTGCTTTGTTACAAAGGCAAAACAATATTCGCCATTATTTCAGATTCTGAAATTGTCTGAGAATGGATTCACACTCACAGCAAATATTAATTGCACTACTCGTTCCTGAACTCAGTCTTGAAGTACGTTGAGCTTTGCTCACACTAGCAGAAGCACAGAAATCCTTTTTCCTAATACTGACACGATTTGTTAAACTATTGAAACACTGTTGATCTGTCCATGTTAGAGTTTAAATGTAAAAATAATTTCCTAGCAAAGAACAACACTGGATAATAATACGGATTTTGCACTGCAACTATTTTGCGGGCACCAGCAGTAAAAAAAAAAAAAAAAAAAAAAATCATTTTTAGCTTCATATCTTAATTTACCTTTAAACAGGACAGATCCCTCGGAGCTAAAGGCACTGTGCAACACGCACATACCTAGGCTCTAACACCTCCAGCATTCCTTCCTGTTATTTTCAGTAATGTTTTTAAAGCTCTTCCTGTATCACCAGAGACTTGCTAGCGCTGATCTTGTTTCACCTCTTCTGCTTTATGCTTTCTGCTGTGCAGAGAAATTCATAGCTACGTAAAGTAGGTTCACAGGAACCTGACTTAGTGGTACCTGTAGCTAGTAGTTCTGAGTAGGCTCTTGTGAGAAGAGGGAAAGGCAAACAAATCAGGAGAATAACTTTAAACACTGGTATACAATTGTGGAACAGAAGGCAAGCAGAGCTAATGGTATTTCCTTCTCCTCTGACAACACAAACAAGCTTAAATCCAGGCTGCTTTGATGAATAGTAAAGGCATCTAAAACCAAGTACACTCACAAGAAATAATTCCTTTCAGGGTAACTATGCAACTACTAAACCTGTTTTAAAGGTGGCTATTAGAGCAAAGTAGCATGAAGTCACAAGTCGAATCAACTACAAACTTGATCTGGTAGGCCTATGGCTAACCTAGAAAAACACTGAAGTGTCCCTGGGCACACAGGCAGTGCCGATCTGTGCCATGCCACACGATGCACACACCAGAGCGGTGAAAAGGCATGGAGACAGCCTGGCCAGGCTCACACACCCTCGGGGTGGGCACAGCGAGGAAGGGAATTCACTATACCTCCCCTGCCCTGACATTTAACACAGGCATCTGCTACTGACAGCCCTCAAGACACCAGGTTAAACACCATTCTTGTTCAATGCAGGGTGGCTAACCTTACGTAGATATGCAGGGCTTCTGTAAGAAGCTTTTGAACACTCATTCTGAAAAGCTCGTTACCAGTCTGAAGTTCACACTGTGGTGAATGAAGATTCCCAATTCAGAACACAGTTTTGCACTGCCTATAAACTTTACTGTACAAAACAAATGCCTAGCACAGAAGCATTTAGCACCTTGCATTCAAAACAAGAGAGCACCCAAGTCATGCTTCTCTTCCACTTCAACAAAAACAATCCCAGGTCCTGAGAAGCGTCCACGTGGTGTGGGGCAGGGAGCAGGATCAGCCCAGGCTCCCCACCCAGCCCGACACCCACAGGTGATGCCTTCGCCTCCCAGGCCAGCGTGGGTGCTTCTGAGAGTTTCCTCCTCGTTTGAGCGTGCCGCACGAGGAACTGCATGGCGGATTAGTGGCCGCAGTAGTAAAGCACAGAGCTGAACCAATTAGCGTGGCTCCGCCCAGTACTGATAAATCCTAACCTCACGTCAGGGTCGCTTTTACAAGACTAGATTAACCATGGGGAAAACAACAACAATTAAACCAGGCAAGGTTTGTGGGGGACTTTTTTGTCAAGTCTTTTATGTGAACTGATACAGAAGCACACGTGCACGTCTTGGTAGCAGGCGTTGACTGCTTCCTCACAACAATAACAAGGAGCATCGCTGGCAAAAAATCATTATTTTCTAATAAATTCCAGTTTTTGCTGTGTTTAAGATTATTAATGCATACATTTCAAGCATAATAGTAAACTATGATTTTTAAGATATTCCTAATACAAAAAAAAAAAAGCAACTCAAACCCACCATAATTTTACCCTTTTTTTTTCACTGTAATTAATGAGACATAATTATGCCCTCATCTACAATTAACAACCACGGAATGAGCAAAACAAAAAACCACGCCTTTTTCAATGGGATGTTTTACAATGAGCTAGACAAACTGCTTTTTTTTTGTTCTGAGACACAGATCTCAGTTTTCTATGCTCCACCAGTTTCCCAAATTCCTGAAAGACATGGTTCCCAGGCATTTTTGAGGTTGTTACTTAACAAGCTCAGTTTCCCAGCCTCATCAGTCAGCATCACTCCGTGTTCTACAAAAACGTCCCCAAGCCAAAGAGGACAAAGCAAGACTGCCTGTATGTGGGAGCAGTGCCTAGCTGGGACAGGGGACTCGGTGATGTCCCTGGCGTTGAATGGGCAAGAGGCCCAGGGCCAGTGCCCCAGTAAGCAGGTGCTGCAGTTGGTTTACTCCACCCCATTTCTGTCTGGCACAGAGATCCCCTTCTCTACATCCAAAATGTCCCCATTTTGACCAGAGTCTCCACAAAAATTCTGGGGTTTGGATACTCCCAAGAAACCACCACCATTAAATTTCTGGCCAGTGTTAATTTACTGAATCATCTGCCAGGTGCCTAATCTGCCTTCTCCCACTTTTTAGTATGAACACTGTCAATCACTAAAATAATTTATAGAGCCTCAACAGAGAACTGAACCAAGGGTCTTCCTCAGTCTTTACAACAGAACCATTAGGTCTCAAAGCAGTTTAGGCCTCTTTCAGCATTCACTTTTAAATAAGATCTAACCTTTATTTTCCCTTTCAATTCTAGCAGCAACCTTTCTACTCTCAAGTGTTAACGCAGGGAAATAATTACTTAGGCTCTCAGAAAGAGCTGATTATTGTTGTAAAATGATCTCAAGATCAGCTTCTTTTTAATGCTTTGAAGACGTAAGTTACTGTACTGAAAACAGCCAAATGTTAGCAGACACCAAAATTAGGACTAAACTGTGTTAATTATTTTATACTATTTACATGAAGAACAACTTTTTTCAAGCAAGTAACAGCTGAAAAACTGTTTTATATAGAAAACATATATAATCTCAGGCATTAGGGTCCATTATTTACCACAGAATTCTTAAAAGAATGCAGAATAGGAATTTTATAATCCTCAGTTAAGCACTCCACTGACAATTTTATAACATTTTTGTCAGCAATTTTAATTTGCTTTTTTTTTTTTTAAATGAAAACAAAAGAAAACTTTTAAGAAGTGACAAAAAAAGCTTTTCCTGTTTAACCATGCAGGGTTCAATAGCCAACCAGCTGTTCTGGCGCCAAAAAGGCTGCCATGGGACCACGTAGCCAAGTCTCCATATCAGTTAAGCAAACACAATCAGAAATAAAGTTATATTTTGTATTCTATAGAAAACAATATACAAACAGAAAAAGGCACAACCTTACACACATTTTGAGGCTAGCTTTCCTTTTCAAATCCTAATGCAAATGCACTGATATCAATAAGGCAAAGAAATTGTATACTCCTCCACACCAACCTTAGCTGAGAACAGCTAAATTCAGGTCTTCAAAATCAAGCTGCTTGGAATACAAACAATAATTTTAAAATATCTACTGATGAACGCTGTAACACCTGTAAAGCAGCAATCATTTTAAAAAATAATTCTTTATCACAGACAAAGCTCCTTGAACCATGTACATCATACGGTAACATTTGCAGCTACAAACTTCAAAACTACGGGGTTTATGCAAATCATGCAAACAACTATTTTAGAAACAGAAATCTGAGAGAGACAATCAAGAAATGAGACCTTGCACCTTGGTAATTTAGATTTAATCTTGCAGTGCAAACAAGTGGATGAAGAGTGGAAGGATGATGCTTCGAATGGAGTTTATTTTACATGCTGGGGCTCTTGCATATTTCAGTGCTCTCACTAATACCCTGATGTGTCACCATCCCCAAATAATCACTCAAATTAGTTTTTCCCTGAAAAGGGAGACAAAACAAGTTGGTCAAAATTCTTCTCACTTTTTCTTTGGAAAGCCAGTCACCTCACATGTGGCAGCAGTTATAACTAGCACATTTTGGAGCAAAAACACATTCCAAAGAGGAAGTTGTGCTTCACCGCTCACATGTTTGTTATGTATTTGCTTTCCTATTTATTACATATTACATTTTATTTTTTTGTTTCATGAGCCAAATCCTCAGACAGTATTTCAATAGCTTTCTGGTCAACTATTCTTAGAGTACAAAGTCAACAGAAGAGACTTGAAAATATGTTTTAGAACAGCTGACTACTGCGTGTCACCCAGTGAATTACATCTTTCTTACGCTCTGCAAAACACTAATTCTACAAATACACTCCCAATCTCAAAACTATTCTTCCTGGCAAATCTTCCCAGCTACTTCTATTTTTGCTCCACTGCTAGCACCACTCATCTGAAGCAAATTTTGAGGACTTCCAAAATTAATTACTGCCTTCCTGCTTTGCCTCTGGCTAGAAGCTGGTATAAATATCACCAAATCAAACCGTATCTCAAATTCCTTATTCTATTGACGATGAATGATTCTTCCTTTGTCAGTAAACTAAGTCCTGTAACTTTTCTCCCCACCCTTTATTTTTCTCTCTAATAATGTAGCATTTGTGGCCTGTGTCATCATTATCAGCCACTACAAACTCACACATAGCTGGGACAGAAACCCTCACTACTCACACTTTTCCTCTAGCTAGACCATTTACATTTCCTGCTGTAACTTTTACCCCACAAATGCTTACAGTGTTTTAAGCATACCCCTGAAGCATGCAAAAGCAGATTTTTTTTTGTTAGTCCTCCCCACTACTGGATCCTCATCTCATTTCCTCTCTTTCTGCTGGACTGCTTTTCCACGACTTTAAAAGTGCTAACAGTTTTCCTTGGAGGGGGATGAGCATGAGACAGTGCATGGCAAAGGATCACAGGGGAGGAGAGAGAAATAAATCCAAACATAGATGTACACCACAAGCTGCCTAGTATGTAATTCCTGGCACTTCCTCAGCTCCAGGCCTTTTTCACCCAAAAAAGAAAAAAAAAAAAATCTATTAAGAATCCATAAGGATGTTTCTTCTTTCAGAAGCAGAGAGGACACAATTTAAGAGATCTGGCTTAAGAAATAAAAGTACATACCAAAAAAAAGTATCTGCAACTAGCATGCATTATTTGAAGGTTTCTCATCTAAAAGTCACTACTTTTAATACTTCAAACTGACAGAATCAAAGCAGAGAGCTACAATTTAAATATCATTACAGTCAGGTCTGACCTAAACCTGAAACGAGCTCCAGATGTTACTGGTCAAAGTCAGAATAAGACCGAGATTTAAGAATTATTGGAGATGGTCAATTTGCAGAAGCAGCAATAATTTAGCTGCAACTTTTATCCACAGAAGAATACCTTTCCCTTTCTGAAAGAGGAAATTTTCTTTCAGAGAAGAAGGAAGAGACACGCAACGCCATGCCTTTGCAATAAAGAATAAGGGACACAAAAGACAACGAAAACAAAGACAAAATGGACTGGGATTGAAAAGAGAATGGTTATTTTGCTGGAGGTTATCAGGGAGGAGAAGCTGCAGTCTGGGACAGAGCACTCAGACCAGCAAAAGAACCAAACCAACCCTTTGATACAATATTCACTTATTTCACCTACTAAAAAAACAAGTGCCTACAAGCAAGCGGCCATGTGTTGTGTTTATCAGGGTGGTAACACAACACTGCCATACTTTTAACAGCTAAGCTACACAAAAAGAAATTTATCTGTGCACATGTAACAGGAGAGTCTTTACCTGTTTAAGCTTGTTCACAAACCCCATCAGACACAATACATTGTCTAGGTTTTTACCTAGCAGATACACCTCTCGCCCTCATTACGTCCTTTGACCATAAAAATGTTAAAATAAAGACATAAACACATGTATGTTTTGATTCGCTGTAATTCATACAGCCAAATTCAGCTATTTTAATATCCCTGTGGACGTTCTACTATTGATGCATTTTCACCACACTTCTTAAGATCAAAGAAACCCCACAAGACCAAAATGAGAGAGATACAGACAAGGGATAGGGTGAGTAGATGTCTGTCTCACTTTGGCTTGGACAGTCTAGGTAAACAAGAGACTTTACTAAATATCCAGATGATAATCTGTGGGATGTTAGAGATCTCTGGGATTTTATTAGAGAGCTTCTATCAAGGTGCAGGATCTCCCCATACTCCCCTTCTCAAGGCAAGGCCCTGGGACTTAACCTGTGCGTGGTTGTATGGCAGAAGAGAGGAAGACCATTGCAAGGACCAGACTGCAACACAGGAGAAATATCACCCCCACTACTGCTGGGTTGCACAATCCAAAACAAAAAAAGCGCTCCTTAACTCTACAAACCACCGCAACGCCATGCTGTCCTTTGTAAATGAAAATATTTGCTTCTAAGTGTTGACACAAAATAAATGATCCCAGAACAAAGCAAAACACCTTTCAATACATCTTACAGGCACCTGGTTTTAGCTTTTACTATTGCTTCTGCCATCATGCCTGCCTAATAGACACAGTGTTCACAGTCAAATTTGGTTTTGAAGTTGGGGGGGGGAGAGTATTTTCTTTTCATCATTTTCTGCAAATGCTGTTAGCAACCAACTCTCTGAATTTCACAAGGAAACAGAAAGGCCATAAATGTAAGAATTTCAATGCCAACAGTGCTTATTCCCTATCACTTAATACAATTCACCATTCCTGAAGTTCGACTACACTTCAAACCCCTGCAAACTTCCTTCTCAGGCACAGCGATTCTGAACTCACCCTGCTGAGCTGTACAGGGAACATCCACTTGAATGCTGAGCTCCAGTCACTGGGGAAAAGGACAGATTATTCCAGATCCACTACTAAATCCACCCCCCATCTATTTGTACACGTGCAAACTAAAACTCAAGACATCGGTGCCCAAAGCACTCCAGCAGGATTCTGGCACCTCTACAGCTGAAGGGAACAACCTGCACTGAGTGACAAACTCCTGTTACGTGACAGTATTGCCTGTGCTGCAGGAATTGCATGTTAACACTAGTTATTGGGATAGTTTTGTACTTTATTTTCCCATTTAATTTTTTAAATGTAAAATTATGAAATATTTTTTAAAGGAATGGCATTTTAAGCATAAAAAAGCCTGCTGGACATCCAGTTTCCATGTCATTTCTGTTATCAGTTTTAACAAGTATGCACATAGGCAAAAGATTGCATCAAACAAGATAAAGCTTTCTCACTTTCTGTTCTACAAGCGAGGAATAAAACCAGAAACAACAGTATTCATATTATTTAAGGTACTTAGCATTATTTTCTATTACTGATACTACTGTTGTAACAGTCAACTTACATGACTACTTTATCTCGGATCAAAGAAGCGGTCGCTACACTTTAATTCATATACTAGTGTACTTGGTGTGGCCAGATCTCAGACCGAGATCTATCGCGCAGCAAACCACGTGCCAACAGTACCATTTCTCAACAGCCAACAATCAGAATTTCTGTCTATGCAGGTTCATAACCCTTGTGATGCTTCATCTTAAGGCACGAGTCTAGATCATTAAAGATTTTCAAGACTAGATGGCATTTTTGAGTTTTGTTTAGAAATACAGAGATGATCAGTGGAAACCACGGCACGTACATGACGCACACCGCAGAGCTGTCATTGACAGCGGTCCGTACTCCTGTCTGCACTGGTGCTTTTTAAACTTTTTACAATGGTAAATGCACTTCAATACAGCTCCAACAACTTAACTCTAATCCTAACATTTGATTATCATTGCTTGAAAAACACATCTGAAATAATCCACCTCAATATAATCAGGTACACAGCTACCTTCTGAATACAAGCTGAACTTCTGAAGATCCTTCAGCTGTATCTTCAAGTTGGAAACTACAAGAAACCATCTTTAGCTATAAGGAAAACCCTTATGCAAAACCAAAAAAAACCAAAAAACCCAAAGTAACAGAAGTGAAGACATTCAGAAGCAGACCTGCAACTGGAACAATTTCAACCCCAGAAGTGGTTTTCATCTGAACAATCATGTGCCTGCACTAAGAGCTCTGTAAGCTTGGATTTGATAGGCACCCTTGGAACTTCACTACAGCCCCGTCCCCTAATGCACTTCTTGGGAGACAGATCCAGGTGTCAAATAAAGGGTCTTGAGCAAGTTTAAAAAAAAAAAAGTTATAGAAGTTATTAACGGCTTAAGAGTTTTCTCTCCCTCCTGCCTCCTCAGTCAAGCTGACCCACTTGTTTGTAGGGCTAAACAATAAAGCAGACCAGCACTCAAGGTTAAAAATAAACTCTAAATAAGGAAGTTATTTTAAATTCAGATCTCTTCACTCATCTGCTTTACCATGTGCTCCTATACAGTTGTGTCAGTGCAAGTGAGGAAGCAAAAGGGAGGTGCAGATGTCAAAAACGTTGCTCTAGAAGATACCTCTTCTCCGTAGGAGTGTTAGAGTGAACTATACACAAACTCTTCTCCTGGCTCCCAGCAGAATATAAAAGATCTAATGAAATCTGGTGCCCAGACCAAAGTCCAGGGCCTTTCCTGCAGCTTATGCTCAATTTTGGGTTAGAATCCTTTTTCTTGCAGGCACTGTTCTCAGCTGCACTACTGCACAGCACAGCCATCTGACCCTGTACCAGCTAAGAGACACTCCTGGGATGTGAGAGGTTTGATGCCTCTGACTCCAGAAAGGTCTAGCACGCAACCACGCTAACTGTGAGTGAGCTTCCACTACACTAATTTAAGCAAAAGCTAGGTAACAGTAATAATATTCTTGAACAACATGACCTGGAAGATACGCTCTCTGTTTAATTCAGTGCTACTAGCATAACTTTATAGCAAAAGCATGCATTTACGCACGCAGACACATAAAGCATTAGGAAGCCTCACACAGCTCACGTTCAGACCTTGACTACACTGTACTTCAAGCGATCAAGTACTTTTCTTGGATTTTACTTCAGTTTTGTTCTTCAAAAGTGACACAAAGCATCTAAATATTGATTCATCTTCATTATTAGTTTGGAGTATGGATTTATACAAACGCTTCTGGAACATCCAGAATTTGTAAGACAACCGACAGATAAACGTACTGAGGAGAACCACTTGAGGCACCGTCTCTCACCGCGTTCCTGTTAACACCTCTCGGTTCATTACATTGAAGG
Source organism: Tetrax tetrax (assembly GCA_009806455.1). Lineage (NCBI taxonomy): Eukaryota > Metazoa > Chordata > Aves > Otidiformes > Otididae > Tetrax > Tetrax tetrax. The sequence continues at coordinate 10,499 of WHYT01015627.1, read as the reverse complement.
CTGCTGAAAGGTCTTAAAGAATTAGTTAGAACGTCTTCTTAATCCAGCAAGAGAGGTCACTGACCAACAAAGCTGAAGTGTTTTTATCCCAAGTTTGAAAGTCTGAAGACAGATGCTGTGGTTCCACACACATTTCCTCACTGGCAATGCCAACGTGCCCAGTCCTCAGGCTCATTCACACCTCTACACCCTGCTCCTCGTCAGAGCCAGCTCAGCTCTTTGTTCAGCTGCAGGGACTGGAGAATTGGTTCACTACGTATCCCCAGCACAGCAGAGGGGACAGAACAAAGTCACGGCTGAACCCCGCTGCTTATGAACAGGCAACTGACAAATGAAACGAGACATTTTTCCGCAACTTTCTAATTACTTTTCCCCTTCATCTGTGCTATTATCAAGATGAAGAGAGAGCTTCCCCAGCAGAGCTCCACTGGTAAGCAAAGGAGCTGCACAGCTTTCCCTCCGTCAGAGGGAAACGCCAAGAATCATCTCCAGTAAGGACCCTATCCCTCCCACACACACTCTCTCCTCCTTTCAACAATACACACTTCAGGGCACAGGTTGTAAGTCAAAGCATGAGCCCGATGAAACAAAACGGGTTAAAAAAAAAAAAAAAAAAGACAAATCTGCTGAGAACAAGAAAATATCTTAAAATCAATGTGGAACTGAAGCACTACATTTGAAGAAAGAAACAATTATTATCGAATCCTGTAGCTAAACTTTTAGAACAAACTATTTTTAAAAACTTGTTAGTAAGTTTTGATTTCTGGCAGATTTGGGGTTGATTTTACTGCTGCTTATTTTTAATTCCTCAACTGTAACGACACTTTAAGAAGGGGGAAAAAAGAAGAAAAAAAAAAATCCAAAACTTATGCTTATGGTTACTACCTTTGTGGCCTGATGGAAATATTGCAAAGTGTTATACTAGTTTTTAAGGGGACTGGTTTTTTAGCGGAGGGTTGAAGACCAAGAAGTAGATGAAACAGACAAGATCAAAACCACACAGGAAGAACGAGATGAGGGAAAAGAAAGCAGAAGAAAATTGCGAAACACTACTACTATAATTGCTGCTAGCAAGGAGGATTTTGCTTGTGGCTTGTGACCCACTACTTAATTCATACAATTTACAGACACATTTGAGTTACGGCCATGTTCAAACAAACTTTAACAGTATCTACCCTTCTTCAGAAATCAGGTTCACCTCTTGATATTATTAAGCAACTAAGATTCAACAGGTGAAAAATTCTTTAAGAGAAGTCAGTTCCTTGCCACTCCGAATGAAGAAGGATATCTAACTATCCTTAGCTTGATTTAATGAACAATAAAAGAGAGTTCACGCAGCCTCTGCTTAAGCAGATTTCCTTTAAAAAGAAAAGTACATCTCACATTGTCTTAGGACTTGGAAGTTCGTAAACCCATGCAATAGCATCTGAGTGTCTAGTCAGCTCTGACATCTGTAACAGAAGCAAGCCAACCATTTATCTAAACGGAATAGTTAAGACATTACATGAAGGCTAACTTGTGTCTAAAAATTGTTACCTGACTATGCTCACCAGAACTATTCTGGCAATATGTAACTGAGACGTTATTTCACAACTACTGAACAGCAACAGCAGAAAGTTGGCTGCGTCAGGAGAGCTGCCTGGCTTTACAAGCAGGATGGGAGAATGCAAGTTCTTCCCCATCTCCAAATCTTTGATCTCTGTTCTTGAAAAACCCAAAGATGATGCAGAAACAACCATGCCCTAGTAGCAGGTTTGCCAACTCTGCTTTGACTGCCTAAAACAAAATGGTTTTTTTAGATGAGGGGGAAGGAAAAAAGAACAGAAAGAAAAAAAAAGAAAAAGAAACAAATCACTCCTCAAACACTTTTTAAATCTCTTCATTTTTTTCCCAATAATCAGAGACTATCAAGACAGAAACATGGAACAGGCTACTGTCCAAAAACTGTACAGTGAATAAATGCAATTCAACACCGACATCCCTCTAGTCATAGAGGGGCTGGGGCAGCCTAGTAGGACCAGATCAGCAATGGTCCCTTATCACAGCTGATGGACAAAATAGCAATGCATGAAAATACAGATTCCAGGCACACTTTCTGATCTGAAAACCTGCAAACCAGAACATCCATATCACTACAAGCTACAACCCCCCACTGCTGCCACCACCACGTCCAGCGCAGCGAGAGAACCGCAGAACACACGCAAGTTTAAAACTCCTACCCGAAAGTCCTCATCCTCTGCCAAGAGAAAAGGGCTGAGCAGCACAGGTGAGCAACAAGAGGGCGTAGCATGCCTGTCCCAGCACCCGTGCAGGCCGGCTTCCTCCTCAGCTAGAGGATCAGATTTTCCTCCAGTATGCAAAGCATCCCTGAGCCACTCTGAGTCCCCAGGGACGGCGGGCATGGGCAGCCGCATGCAAGATGCTCAGGAGTGTAGACAGACCTTCACATGGCCTAGACTTGAAACTGCAGTCCACAATTTATCCAGTACTTTCCTGGCTCAGAAACAAGTTTTACACCAAAAATTTCCTATCTAGTCACAGAACACTGTGTTGATCTTCTACTGGAAAGTCTGTGTCTTTTCTTAAAAATATAATTTGCCTTCTCTTACATCATGCTTATATACATCAACTAATTTATTAACTTATTTACTACAGATGTAAAGTCTGTGCATTTTTAATTCACAAATTAGCCATTTTATGAAACAAATTAACACCACTGATCCCTGATCTATTTAACAATATTAACCAGCTAAGATGGATTTGGAATTTAAAATCTTCACCAAGTTTTAACATGCATGTGTATCCTCATACTTTGATCAAAATCGCCATCAAAGTTCTGCCAAACGAGATCAGTGATGTTAGAAAATAACTCACCAAAACATATGGGAATGAAAATCTCTGTTGTGGAAACACACAACCATTCCCTTTTTTTAAACACAGCTCAACAGAAATTCATCTAATTGTTGTATTAGTATAACATCACATTTAGAGCCCTAAAACAAAATTTTCCTTAGATTTTTACAAGAACACAAATGCACAGCTGGGGATTCTGTATTTTTTAAGAACATCCCTACAGCTGCACCTTGTGAAATCAACAGATGATCAAGCTCAGAGCAAAGTGAACACCAATGATACTCCTATACATCCCTGCCTATTTGCACTAGGAAGGGGGAAAATATGTAAAATGGCATTCAGAATTTTCAGAGATTTCTGCATTTAAAGCAAGTTTTATTGGAGTGCATTCAATCCCTTAACATACAAAATACAAACCTCCAAATCCTGTTTCCCAGCGCTTTTATGATGTTTCATATCAAAGAGGTGTGACTGTTAAAAAAAAACCAGATGGCCTCTCCTAGACTGTAAAACACTGCAGTACTGCTTAAAAAAAAAAAAAACCAAACAAAAAACAAAAACAAAAAAAAACCCCAAAACAAAACAAAGCCAACCCAACAAAAACAAGCCCCACTCTTCTGAACTTTCTTCTCATAGGACATTCCAGCTTACTATCCACATCGTCTTCCTTTGGCTTGCAATATGCTTTGCAGTGCAAGTCGGGGTGCTGGTTTCGATGCAGAAAGCCCCAAGATGTTCAGGACATCTGGAAGATTGCCTGTCTCCACATACCAACATATTTGCAAGAATAAGCTGAGGTACTAGCGTTTTCTCTTCCCCAATTTAGACAGGATGCTCCTGGCACACCTGGAGCTCACTTTATAACTACAGTCAGGGAGAATTCCAGGTTTGCAGATGCTGAACGTTCTGTTCTCCTAAGACGTTTGATGCTACAATGCACAATGGTTTTGTTTAAACCTTCACTATTAAATGGGTCAGGAATGACTTATTTCAGTAATGTTTAAAACAGCTCCAAATAGCAATTAAAAACACAAAGTGAGATATATTATACTGATTACATCAGTAATTTCAAAATATATACCATTTAGTTTTAATCTCTATATTTTTTAAGAGATTTTGCTTAACAAACATGCACATGCTGTTATGCTGAACAATCAAGCTGTGTTATTCTAGATGCATATTAAGTTCAATAGAAAACAGTCTTCAAATGTGTTTTTAAATTCTGAAGAGAACCCCAAAGATCCACTGTGGTAAAAGGCACTACGGTAAAAGACTAACACTGTCTTTCCCCAAACTGCAAACGTTCAGTACAGTTTCACTATTTTCAAAATCCCTCTACTAATTTCCAGAAGCTTAATTATTTCTAGTTGACAAAATCTCAGCTTTCTAGGAAAACTAGGCAAAGACAAGTCAGAATAAAACATTATTTCCTAGCTGACCATTCTTCATTTTGCTGGCAAGCCATTCAAACTCCATGCAATGTTCCTAAACTTACAGTTTGTTTTACTATGATCAGTAAGCCAAGATGAAAAATAAAAAATACATTATCTCAAGTAGCCAAACAAAAAAAGTTTCAGAAAACAATACTGCATGTTTAATAACTTGACAAATAAGTCAGTTTCCAGCCCCCATTCTGCTTGCCAAGACACTTTATAATAACTGTTAATCTAGTTGCCAGTCATGTCAAACTAGCACACAGCAGATTTTATATATATATATTAATATACACACGTATTTGAGGGGAAAAAGCACACTTGCTATAGATTACTAACATCTTGTATTGCAAGCCACCCAATCTTTTACTCCTTCACAATCCATGTTCTACAGCTACAAGATACAAAGTTAAAGTAACTGGTCTGAGACACCTCAAAGCACAAACTAAAGCAAACAATGTCCTATTTTAAATTTATTATCATTTAGGAAAAATCAGATGCTTCACAAGCTCTAAACGAGTTCATTTTCACCCTTACCCCAAATATTGAATGATGTCATGCAAGATGTACTGGCTGAACTGGTTCAACCGCTACAGGCTGGATACACTGTTTAGATTTTCTTGTGATAAATTATTCTGCAGCAATGAAACCGATTCAATTAGTCTCAAACAACTATCTCCATTTGCTTGTTTAAAGTTTGGGCTTAGATCTTTTACACACACAACATCCTACTTTACTTAGTATAGCTCCTAGTAACGACAAGGAGCAGATTGTCCTTCTCTTTGTAATTCAGTCGATAGCACGGAACTACTGGAGTGGAGTAAGGAAGCTGATCTATATAGATCAACCCGAGTAGCGTGCTACCTACGCTTCCCTCTGAATTTTACACACATTTTCTGCTATTCCACTATTTCCACTTCTCCTTCACAGAAAGTTTACTAAATCTGATGACCTACTGAGCACTTTGTTCATGAAGAATGCACAGAAGAAACTCTAGACGCAGCCAGCACTCTTCAGAAGTCACCAACGCCACTTTCTCGGTTGGCATGAAGCGGCTATCCGAGAACAAGGCAGCGCGCACCTTTTCCCAAGGCCAAGCATGCTGTTTCCAGCGGTACTGAACATTATCGTTACTGGGAACGAGAGGTCAGGCCTGGTCCTTTGCTCTAGGTATAACCTCAGAATTAACCTCATTTTGCTTTTTGTCTGCTGTAACAGCATTTCTATCTCCCCTCACTTGAGCACCATCTGTTTAATGGAAAAATGTCAAGGCAGGAGAGGGGAAGGGGTAGGCAGAACATATAAACAAGCAGATATCCACAGCTGTATGATGAATTCAGTCCACATATGCTCATCTCAAACATCCAGCCTCGCTATATCACCATTTGGCTAGAAGCAATAATGGAGATAGCAAAGGAGCTCAGAGAAAAAAAGGGATACAGGCCTTCAGGAGAAAGGCACAGAAACAGGCAAAAAAAAAAAAGAAAACTAATGCTGTGTTATGTACGCAAATTATATTAAATTGCCAGGAACTGAGAATACTAATGAGGACAAAACATGAGAGGGAAGTGAGCATTCAGAAGAGAGGCAAAAAAAAAAAGTTACAAATTTGAGACCAGTATCTCACAGTCGGTCAGGAATCTAGTAAACGCTGTCAGTAGTGAGCAAAAGAGGAACGAGGAGCGAGCCACACAAACTTCCAGTTGCATGGAACCTGCAGGAAAGTGTAATTTTAAAACTTTTCCCATCCGTACACACACACAGACAAATCGTATTTTTTTTCCTTGTTCTTTGTAAATACCTTGCATCATTTCACCTGGAATTCAAATCTCAACTTTAAATTGTCCTAACTAGGGAAAAAACTTAAAAGACAGCATTGCCCAAGAGGCTACAGAGCTGACGCAAGGAGAACACAAGTGTACAACCCGAACTACCAGTCAGCGTTCGTGGACTGTGACGCTGCCTTGATAAGCCTGCGCTGGCTACTTTGGAAAAGAAACTCCCATAACGTGAAACAGACGTATCAGCTACATCGCTATGTGCAGAGGCTGAACCTACAAAAAAGCACATTCAAACTATAAACAAGGGAAATTTACAGTTACTAAGCTGCAAATGAGACTTTTCATGAAAGAACTTTATGAAATATACATCTGTAGATGTGTATTAAGCAAGTTTTTGAAGTTCAGACACATTTGTGAAGAGACACTACATAGGAAGCATAGATAAAGTATTGGGACTTGGGTTAAATTGCACTTTATAGAGCAACTCAGTAGCAACTCAACAGCTCTAATTCTTTGCATGATAAAGCAACCTACATACTCTACTTACAGTACAGAAAAACTACCATTTATTTTTTCCACTGAATTTATTTAGCATACAAATAAACTCTTCATAGTTTCTAGAGGATAATTTACTAATCACCACTGTTAATGTATCTAAAACTCAGGCATCAACAGCTCACGTGCACACTCCCACTCCGTTTCAGGCCAAAGGCAGCCACGGCAGCCAGAATCACTCGCTTTTATGCAGCAATGGATGAGGGGTGCACACAGAATCCATGACTCAGTGACAGAATTTGGCCAGATAACCCCCAGCATCCGTGCCACCGCAAGGAGCTCTTCTTGTTCCTTTCTGCTCCAATGCCAAACCTTCACCACATTCATACAACACTAAACAGGGCTGCAGGGTGAACCAAATTAAAAACCTAAACTACATTTTAAAATCCCACTTTTTGTTTTTAATTTTGACCACTTTATAGTCACAGGGAGGTGCACCAGCCCAATTGCTGGCGTGGCACACAGGACCAAAACCAGTGGCAGCAAACACGCTTGTCCAACTGCACCCTCGGCTAGGGAAACAGCTGCCTTCGGCAAGGGGACGCAGCCTTCTTCTGACAGCTCTCATAAATGTGAAGTATCACTACTGCCAAGCCTCAATAAGGCTACAGCTGATTACAAACAACATCCACAGGTAACAAAAGACTAAATACACAAAGAAGTGGTTTGTAATACTACAGCATTCTAGCTAAAGCATGGCAAGTAGGTGAGCCTGCATCACACCTTGTCCCGCTGCGCAGATACCTGTCCCTTATCAAGGCTGTCATTGCTTCTTTCCTTCGTGATGCAGAGATTAAGTAACTTTTCTTTCTAGAGGGAATGTCTTCCTCCCTCTCGAAGTCTGATAACTCTGTCTAGTACTACTTTTATTTACACAGAGTATCCATAAGGTCATCAAGGAAGAGTAAATTAGTCATAAGGGAAAGGGAAGGGAGAAAAAGAGAGACATGAGAGCAGACACTCAAAATACCATATTTGATTTAATCCTGAAGAGTTTAATTACACACATTTATTACGATATCTGAAATGGTTATTTCACTCATCAAAAATTGTTCTTCTAGTATAGCTGTACACAGAATAAGCGAACCTCCACATAATTCAAAAGCAAGATATGCAATTTTCCACTGCGCATTCTTCAAATACCTCCTAAATCTAACGTGATCACTCACTGCAGAATGGCATCCAACACTGTTCTGTGCATGTTAAAATCAAGCTAACTAGGTATTATTAAATGTTTTCCTCACTGCTTGAGGTCATCTCTCTCAAGAAAGCACAAACACCCATACATTAAGATGATGAACACTGTTTTACACACTAAATTAATATATACCCATGACATCAACTTCTATTAAAGGTTAGCAATATTCTGATCTCTGCAATCTTGCAAACTTATTTCTCAAGAAAAATCAAGTATTCAAAAAAACCTTCAAAGACTAAACTTCATTGGTTTTGTTTTTGCGTAAATGGACAGTTCTGTAAACACTCACAAATTAGCAATATCACTCATAATCAGCTGTGTATGGCCTAACAGATCTCAAACAGATTTCTGAGACAATGTTGTATTCTCCGTGTCGCTATGTTGATCTACGTAGAGACTTTTTCCTCACCCCTCCAATGGAGATGGCCACCAGGGTAAGATTTCCACTACCATCAAAGTGGCTTCCGGATGTATTTTGGACTCCTGTACCCCGTGTGACAGAGGGGATGCAATACAGAGAAGTTCAGGACACCTTAAACTGCATAAAAATGTTCAGCATTTCACAACGTGCCCAGCATGGCAGAGCATCAAGCCCATAAAAATAAAAACATTAAATAGAGTCAATATTCTGAAGGACTTGAAAAGGATATTGACAAAAAGCAGATTGCTAAAGGCTATCAAACAATCTGCTGGAAAATATAACTCACAAGATGTTAATATTTGTATGCATACCAACAAATATAAGGTATATTTTTAAATCACCTCCTTTTATGTATTTGTCACACAGTATATAAACACCAGTTTGGAGATTTTTCTAAAACAAAAGCAAAAACAGTTGCTCTGATAGTAAGTTTCAGATGTCATTTTATGAAATAGAGATTTATGTTTAAGAAAGGAAAGCTTTATCTAATGACCTTCTAATCTTGAAATGTAATCTCACAGTCACTGTGACAAACTTCCACTAAAACACCTTTGCTCCTGATTTTAATGGCTATCATTGAGCAGAAAGGTGCATTTGCTGAGTCGACTGTCACATTTCCAAGCAAAATATCTTGTCTCGGTGAATATTTATGTCACTGTTGATTAAAATGGACAAAACAGAACCGGCATCTTCGCAGTCAGGTGTTCTGAACGGGAAGGGTAGGTAGTTGGTGTTTTTGACCTCCAAGTCAAATACTATCACTACGAGCAGCATACTGTGGCTGCCCTTCCTTAGAGAACTAAATCCCACCGTGCCTTTACCCAAAATAATTTTACATCGTTGAATTCACACGGAAGGCGTTGTTCAAAGGAGAGGGGAGGGTGTGTAGAAATAACCACATCATGCAAAAAACCGCTAAGGGCACCACTGGAGACTACACCGGACGGGAGCAGTGAACAAGCCTGAAAATGTAGTGCCTCCTTTATAAAACCAGCGCAACTGCATGACGGTGCAGGATCCGGGCCGAGGGCTGTGCAGGCGCGACACATGGCCAGCGCAGCCCGCCGACCCCGCGCTAGGCCCGGCCGGCAGCGGGTTCTGTAAATAACCCTGGGAGGAGGGTTAATTAAAAATGGCGAGCAGCGTGGCTGCCTGCATACAATGAGCGGCCGGGCCGGGCCGCGCCGCCCCGGGCAGGGCTGGAGCCCACCGCCCACCCCGCCGGCGGGAGCGGGGCATGCCGGCGGCGGGCCGGGCCGGGCTAGGCCCCGCTGCCCGCCGCACACCGTCCGGCAGCCCCGGAGGCTGGGCAGCCCTCGGTACAACCGCGTCCCCTTCCCCCGAGAAGACCAAACCCTCCCCCGAAATCACAACTACTTTCAGATGGATCCCCGTCCGTGTGCTCCCGCTCCCCGCCAGGCCGAAGGTTCGGGCTCACGGCCGCACGCCTCGCCCCGGGGAGCGGGTCCCCTTTTGTAGCAGCGCTTCCCCCGCACCCTGCCCCTCCCGCGATGCAAATTCCTGCAGAACTCCCTCCCGCCCGGGCCGCCTCCCCCGGCCCCGCACCGCTCCTCACCGCCGCAACTTTCCCCGCCGTCCCCCCCCGCTCCCGCCGAAGCGCCGCCGGGCAGAGCTCCCCGCGCCCCGGGAGGGACGGGGGGGACCCCGGCTGCCGCGGCCGGGCACGGGACGGCGACCTGCGGCCGCCCCTGCTCGCACGGGAGGAGAGGGGCGGGCGCGTGTTTACCGGGGACGGGAGCTCCCCGAGGGGGACGCGGCGCCCCGGGAGCTTGCAGCGAGGCAGGGGGTCGAGGGGGGAAAACTCTCCTCAGAGTTGAGGGCGCGGGGCCCGGCCCCGGCTTTACCTTCCATCTCCATGTCCTCGGGCTCGCTCAGCTGCTGCTCCCCGGGCTTCTGGTGCTGCTGCTGCTGCTGATGGTGGTTCATGTCGGGCTGGGGCTGGGGCTCGGGCTCGGCGGCGGCCTGGGCCTTTCCCGCTGGGAACTGCAGGCCTGTGTCGGGAGGGGAAGGGGCGGAGGAGCGGCGGGGCCTGGGCAGCGGCCGGGACTGGGCACCCGCCTCGAGGGGCTGCGGCTGGGCTCCGGCGGGCAGGGAGCGGGCAGCCGGCGGAGGCAGCGAGACGCGCACGTATTTGCTCGCTATTCGCCCAATCTCGGCGGCGGCACCCGGTCGGGGGAAAGGGGTGTGGGGCGAGGGACCGGCCGGGGGTGGCGGCTTCCCCGAGGGCCGGAGGGGAG